>JAYEPQ010000017.1:10515298-10777798 GCA_036321105.1 Dracaena cambodiana
ATTTTCCTTTATCTTTTGAAATAGCAAAAACTCGATTCTTCTCCCCATATAACAAATTTACTTCCTCCTGATGTGAGAATTCTTACTTCTAAGGATATTATTTTCCTCTTCATCCATTTCCTTTTCTCCTACTTCCCAACTCCATTATCAAACAAAGATCCAAGCTCTTACCTCATTCCTTGAACTCCGCAAGATGGGCAGTATGATTCATGGCAGAGATGGATACTACCTTGGGATGGATACACGAAATGGATGATGCTGGTCTCTATAGTGCTCATTGAAATCACAGGATAATATATGCTTTTGATTTTATATTCATGTTAGATTTGTAGGGTTATAATAGGGTCTGATTGTACTTGGTTCATATAAAGGCTCGGTATTTTGGCTCCTATCTAAACTCAGCCCTCAACCCAACTTAATCTAATTCAATCGTCTTGAAATATGAATCCTTGACTAGATCAAGTTCCTTGGAAATAGACAACTATGCCAAAAACTAGTCTATCTGTTCTACCCCCTAAAATTTTCCTTTTCATCTTCCATTTTCACCTATTTAATATCCTAGCCATCTAGATCATTTTTATTTCACACAAGATTTATTTTTCTTATGTCCTAGCGATCAAAACCAAGTAATCTCCATCAGGTTTTTCCCGTCTAGAATTGTTGCAGTCTCACCGATCAAATCATCATTAGTAACCTCTAAATATTATATTATTTAATTAAAACATGTTTACTGTTTAAAGTTTAAATATTAATTTGGCACATAAAACTAGTAAATATTAAGACACTTTTTGTAAAGAGATGAAAAAAAAAATATAATAAAGAATAATATAGATTCTAATTATGTAATTTTATAAAAAAAATCCAAATTCAATTTAGTGCACTAGTACCTTGAATAAAATGTGCTCCTATTTTTGCAAAACATTTTGGACCTATTCGCTTGGTGTCCCCTTTATTTCAAAAAAGTATTTTCTATCTTTTTTGATAATTACAACTCCAAACACTCAACATGCGATCTCTACGACCACTAGAAGCAAACAGGGTCCTGTCATGCAAAATTTTAGGTTTCTAAACTCTCGACACAGTTTCAGCATGTCCAATAGCAAGTATTGTGTAACTGTCCATGTTCAACATATGTCGTACTTCATAGATGGTCGATATGCATAAAGATAATGTAGAAGACCACCCAAAATAATTTGAACGCCGTTGAGCTGTCAAACATGGCACCAATCAACACTATATCCTCATGTCATACAATTATAAATGTAGAAACTTCTATTTACACAAGTATTCAAATGGTGGATATCACCTTTCCACTTCTTTGATAAAAAAAAAATTCTATGGCTTATTTTATTATTCATATGTGAATTAATAATCCATATTCATGTCTTAGACATACATATTTTTAAAAATGCATGTGTGTGTGTGTGTGTGTGTGTGTGTATATATATATAGAAGTTTCCGTATCTAGATATTGGAGTCCCTGTCTATCATACTTATATAACCCATTACATATTTGTGAGTTACTTATATAAATATACTTTAAGATGCAAATGTATAACCATGCTATATAGATATTGAAGGATTGTCGTGTCTAATTACCCATGTCCATGCTGGATGATGTTCACATCCACATATTGCAATATTGCATTGATCTTTAACTAAATGTTGATGCTTTTGTTCTAGATACTTCTACGACCTTAGCCTGTTATGACATATTTGTCTGTCTTTGCTCAGTCTTGCATGATAATACCCAGATATTTCTCCAACCATCTTTCTCCGCAAGATATCTTTACAAGGCTTCAAGGGAAAATACGGAACAACCACAAGGGGCATGGCCTTTCGCTTTTTTGTTTTCCTCTGGTTTAACCTATCTTGCTTGCACACTAAACAATGCATGACCTATGAATTTTTCTTCTAGAATAAAACAATCATTTTGATGTGCATGAATTCCCCCTAGAGTTTAAACCTGATATGGACATGGTCTTCTCCGCTTCATACCAATTAATATGCACAGTATTGTTCTCAACATCAATTCTTTAAGAAACAAAAGCATTGAGAATGACTTCTTACTCTAAATGTTTAAATACAACCTAAAATTGCTTGAGAAACCTTTATAGTGGAATATTTGAAAAAATAAATTGGGAACTTAACAATCCTCACACTTTTGAAAGTTGTCTGCATTTTGACCTTGTTCTACATTGTGAGCACCTTCAGGAGGGTTTCCCTCTCCATCAGGTTTTAGATCACCAACATTATCATCTTTCATCCTTCTCATATCATCCCTTTAAACACATCGTTAACCCACCTCCCACTAATTGGATCAAAGCTTTGAACCTGACACATATAATATGGAGATGTAAATTGGAAAGAAAAAATGCATATTCTAACACAAGTTGGATGGAGAATCTCTCTTTCCTAAATGTTGTAAATTCGTAGCAAAAATGTGATTTCAGTCAGTTCGCTACCTTAACCATAAATCTTAGCTTTTATCATTGAAAGTAATCCAATTCAATCTCACTGCATAACACTAGCAGTTTGTAAACTATACTCAATCCTAATTTGTTAAGAGAAAACAAAACACGAATATGATGAATTACGTTATTGCACCTTACTTCAGTATTAGGATTATGAGATAGTACTAGCCCTCACTTGGTTAGAAAGGAACCAGGTTGCCTAGAAGAGCTTTCATCAATGTTTGACGATACTTATGCACTGGGTTTGCGAGTATCAATTGTGCATGTCTAGTGTTCCCCACTAGACCATATCAGAAGTTTTAACTGACTATCCACTAGATCCCAGAGGTATACCAAGATCGACAGAAAACCAATGCTGCTAATATTGGATATGGTCCAGCCAATACAGAGATACAAACAAAAGCCCAAACCCCACTCAAGTATGAGAGTTGTCAAGTCCAGTTTGGATTTGTGACTACATACAAAGCATGAGAAAGTAATAGTAGCAACAAAATTTAAGGAGCTAGTTAAGGAGGAAAATAAAAAAAGAAGAGGGATAAAAACTAGGATTTTCTCATATCCAAATGTTTTCTCATTGATTTCTTGTGATGGATTTCAACACAAGTGATTATTCAGGATCTGACTAGTTGCTAATGGGATTGAGGGAGTTGTGCGATAAGATTTCCTTGATTCAACACTTGAAGCTAACTATACCTTTTTCAATTAGTCCTCAAGTGCCTAAAGGATTTGTTATCATCCAATTAATTTTTGAATATTCTTATATTAACTACCCTATCGTAACTCTTAAACTTTACATCCATTTCCGAAGGGAAAAAACTTCATTGGACATAATTCATATATCTTTAACTTGATTGTTTGTCCTTCTTATATTCTGAACTTTATTGTATTAAATTTGTTTTTCTGGTGTTTGTGGTGGTTGTAGGATAGGAGGTGAGGTTGCCTTGAGAACCTTTTTTATACAACAGCCACAACGTCCCATGAAACAAAAAGAAAAGACCATCACAACACCCTACTAGAAGAAAACATAAATATAAAAAATACACCATTTTCTCCTCTTTCCTAAAATACCATTAAGTGGTTATAAATCCAATCCCCCATGATTTTGATTCCTAAATTTCAAATCAGCCCATGGAAAATCCAAATAGCTAATCAAATAAATCCAATCCCCCATTATTTTGATTCCTAAATTTCAAATCTGCCCATGGAAAATCCAAATAGCTAATCAAATAAGCACCATACACATCATAAATCCTCTTACCTCTCCAAAATTTTAGAATCCATCAAAGTTGTGCCTTTCCCCCTGCAAAACTCATCCATTCCAAACCCATAATCTATGCTTCACTTGCACTACTCGCTTAGTTTTGTCTCGCAGGATGTCATACCTGACCGAGGGATGTTATCCTTTTAGTTGATTTTTCAGGGACAGTAAATCAGTATATAACATTCATTTCATGGAAGAATACTCATGGAGAAGCATGATCATGGCATTCGACTTATATATCCATGAAAAAGTGGAAGTTATCGTGATTACGATCATGTCAACAAGTGTTCTTGCTCATGTTGGATTGCACAAAAGGGGTCTTGTCAAATGGCGATCATGACATCAGGCAATCATTATCTTTTGATATTATTCCCCTTGACACCGGTATATTCGACCATGGTGACATCAATTATAACTTAGAAGGAACATGTCCACACTCCACAGATCTATCGTATGTTGTCGCCGACCGTCATATACTACCTATGCTTTTTTTTTTTTTTTTTTTGGCTTTAATTGTGTAAGAATTTATGGTCATATATCTTTAGGTGCGTATTAGATCGTATTAGATCATAACTGCAGCCTCTCAGTAGTGTGAAATTAGATTATTGAATGAGATTTTAACTCATAAATTTTACCCTATTATGGAACTACCACTTATGGAAAAAAATATCTATAATCCAGATACACCGGATATGGCTAATATGCATGTCTCGTTTGAATATGTACATTATGTGTTATTCGCATATAATTGCTGTAAAATAAAAACCCAAATTATAGTAAAATAACCTCTACTAGACAAGCTAAATTTTTGTCCAGGAATGCATCCTACATATCGTAGTTCTCATTATGATGATAATCAAGCATAGTTCTCTCTCAATTGTAGGGGTGGTAAGTAGACTGTGTCTAACCCGGCCCAAGCACAGCCCGTGCTTGGCACAGACGTGCCATGACAGGCACGGGACATCTGCCCGGGTGTAGGCTCGGGATCAGCCCGCCGGACACGTGTCGTACCCAGGCCGAAACATGCTAGTACGTTTTTTTTAAATTTTTTTTAAAAAATATTAAATTTATTATTAAGTAAGTTTAGGAGAATAGTTAGTTTAATTTAATTAGTTTTAACAAGAAGAAAAGATAGTATAAATAAAATTTTATTATATTAAATCTCATTACATTGACATAATTGCTCTATAAATCTCTTTAGAAATCATACAAAATCCAAAAAGGAGAGAGGATTCTAACCGTCACTTTCAACTTGTTCTTAATATTTTTTCCAAGAAATATATTAGTTAAAAAAATTAGATGAAAAAATTTACAAATGTAGAGATTACAATTCGAAAAGAAAAATAAAAGTTTATTTCCATTCATTTTTTTACGAGTTCTCTACTTCTATTTTGTTGGACGATCATTATTCTCTTTCTTCTGCGTTGAGCCAGTCTTTTAAACAAACACACATCTCTAATGTGTCTGCTGTCATTGAGCCTCTCCACTCTGCAAACACTCTACCAGCTGCATTAAAAGCAGACTCCGATATTACAGTAGATAGAAGTTAGTAAATCACGGACTATATTGGAAAGCACAGGATATATTTTTTCCTGTAATATCCACCTGGCCAAAATATCCAAAGCTCCATAATTTTCAGGGGTCATTAAAATATATACTAGATTGCCTACCCTTTTTCGGTGAAATATGGATGATATTAATGGATTTCGGGTTTCCCTAACAGTTGTTCCTATGTAATTTATATTTTATCACCATACATATCTTCATATGTATAGTACATAATATCTAAATAAATTTTATATCATTAACTAAATTCCTAACATTATCTTCGTAATACATATTTTTATAAAATAAATCTATTAAAATTTCAATTCCATCTAACTTACAACGTGGATATACAATAGTAGTAAAATATAGTAAGTATGAAAAATTTCTAAATATTTATTAAATTTACTTATTGGGTGATTCCTACACTCATTAAAAAATGAACTAATTTCGATTAGATAATATAGTACAATATGTGTAGTTGGATAATAAGTGCCGGACAGTGCTCTAGTTGTAATTTCAAATTTTCTTAAAAATTTAGAAATGCAATGCAAATGATGTCATTCATTTAATATCTAAACTATATATTGATAATTTCATTTCATTAAACATGTTTATTACATCTTTATATTGAATTGCCATGTTTAACATTTTATATGTAGAATTCCATCTTGTTTTTATATCTAGAGGTAAAATTTTAGGTGAGATTTTAAAATTCCTACATATTTGTTAAAATGATTGTTTTCTTGGTCCACTATTTTTAATAAATAGTATTGCGTTCTTAAATTTAGTTATTGAATCACTTAATATTCTTAATCCATCTTATACACATAAATTAAGTATGTGACAAATATACCTAATGTGAAATAATTTTCCATCTAAAATAGATTTAATAATATTTTTTAGAATTTTTATTATGGCCGTATTTTCGGAAGTATTATCGAAAGAAATAGAAAAAAAATTTCTTTCTATTCCAAATGTCGAAAAAACACTAAGTAGAGATTGTGATAAATTATGTGCATTATGAGAAAATTCAAATCTCCTAAAACCAATTATTCTTTTTTGTATATACCAATCTTGATCTATATAGTGGGCCATTACATATAAATAATGAAACCTATTTAAGGTCTTCCAACAATCAACGGTTATTGCTACTCTAAAAATTAAAAATATTAAAGTAACAATTAAAGTTTTCCTCATATTTTTATATATTTTAACTATGTCGGATTTACATGTAGAACGTGGGACTTTTTTAAATTTGAGAACAAAATATTTTCTTATAAATTTTTCTAATTTTTGATTTTCTGACATAGAAAAAGGTTGTTCGTCATGTACTATAAATATTACTAAATTTTCTCTTGTGTTTATAAGATTATATTTGAAAGCTTCTAAAGTTCCTCTGTAGGTGTTTATTTGTATTTGTTATGATTCATTTGGTGGGTGTGTTTTATCTAGGTGTTTTCTAAGGTGACATGTTCCACTACCTAAAAAGAATGAGTAGTTTTTTTGATAATATTTACACCTAACTTTTCTAACACCATTTTTCATAATTTTTTCAAAATATTTCCATATGTTCGATCCAGAAGTCCTACCGGGAGTGGTTGTTTGGATTTCGGGCATGGTTACTTCGGTTGGCTCTTCTTTGGACATAAAAAAGAGTACTTGTGGAGGGTGTTCTAAGAGTTGGTAAAGACTTTGATATTCTTCATTTGTTAAAAAAGGAAAAAAGAACCCGCAGCTTGAGAGTAAGAAGTGCTGGACAAATATGGATCCATTTCAAAAAATCTCGAAAAAACTGAATAAAAAACCTCGAAAAAACTGAATTAAAAAATTTCAAATTATATATACCTCTTAAACAGAACCACTTGAAAGATAGCGTAGAGAGATAAGTAATAAAGGGAGAAAGTTAGAAAAATGAATAAAAACTTGCATGAGAGTTGAGAGTTGAGGCGTGCTTGAATCTTGATATTGAGATTTGCTTACTTGAGACTTTTTAATCACTTGATACTTGCTTGAAAATTGATCAAATATGATAGAATTTATTTGGAATAATTTTATTTTTAGAAATTTTTGAGAGAGTTGAGATTGAGAAGGGTTTTGAGGGAATTAATTTATTTGTGTAAAGAATAGAAATGGAGGAGATAAGCGGTTATTTATAGGAAAGAAATATTTTTTTTTCATAAAAAAAATTGCAAAAACCCCCAACGGCCATTTTGACCGTTAAGGAGAAAAATTTACAAAAAAATTTACCACAATCCTATTGGGAGGTTCTGTGCAAAAAAAAAAAAAAAAAGCAAAACACTCTCTTTAATGGCTATTTTTAAAAAAAATAAATAGGCGGGCCGAGCCGTAGCCACGCCGTGCCGACGGCCTGAACAATTACGACTAGGGCCCACGAGTGCCTGAGTTGGACACGCCCGGTATATTTGCCACCACTACTCAATTAATTGGTGTCGCCTATAATCATCAACCCCAATAATTAATTTCCCAACCATTTCCATAAAGCCAAATACCTCCGAACACCTAAAAATCATAGTACGTAGCAGAATACTAATAATAAACTAAGTTGTCAGGTTCAGATGGGACAATAGCACTAATTAAATATTTCAAGTCAAGTCCAAAGCATCGAAGGAACCATATAAAATGAAAGTATTAAGCAATGCTTTAACTAAGCATGAAATATACCTGGTATTAGGACTGAGCGTCCACAAGCTGAGCCCTTCAAGTGAATGCCCAATCACCTCGTAGACCGGCACCGCCATCTTCTTCTCCAAATCCGGCTCCCCGGTGCTCACCACCCTTGCCCCATCCTTGCCACCCCAATCGTCCACCTCCTCCGCGATATGCACCAGCACGTCCAGCATCGTCACCATGCCAATGTACTGCTTGCGCACGACCCCGGTGGCCGGGTCAGACTCGAGGATCATGGACCCGCCCGCCCCGATCCATCTGCTGGGGGGAGCGGCGACGGGGACGGCGACGATGCAGTTGGCGACGAGGGCGTTAATGGTGTGGGCCAGGGTAGCGGTGTAGGGGACCTCCACAAGGCGGCGCTTGTGGAGAATGAGGTCAAGGACCTTTTGGTAGCGGAGCCACCCGCAGGCTCCCAGTCTCATCTTCTTCATCTGTTGTTGTTGGCTTTCTTGCATCTCTAATTTTCTCCCTTTTTTTTTTCCTCCTAAATATTTGTCGTTCGTGTTCAGGTGGTTTTGTGCATAGAAAAGATGGGATAGGGATGAAATAGATGATGATGGGGATGGTGGCGATGATGCATGCGGAGGTACGTGGCGATAATGGATCATTGCGAGTTGCCAGAGAGACTTCATGGTTCCGCCACATGGCACGTCCACTAAGCGGCAGCTGCTTGAATTTGATTATTTTGGATTCCGTAGCTGTGTTGTCTTTTCATTCTCCTTCCGTGTTTTTTTATATGATTAATTCTTAGTTTTTTTATAGTTATATCTGGGGGTGGACGATTTATTATAAAAAAAAAAAAAATTCATATTTCAGTTTTGTTTTTAAAAACTTTTATTTTTTATTTTCAAAAGATGATCAAATTCTGAGCATGTTAGTAAATAAGATTAAAACGTGATTGTTTTATATATTTTTAACATAATTAACAAAAATGTAATGTTAGCACTTCCAAGTTCAAGTTTAAATATAATTTTGAACCAACGATTGGCAATATCCGTTTCTAATTTAGTTTAACTTTGAATTTGGGTTTGTCAACTTTGGATTCTAATAAACTTCAATCTTGAACTTAGGAATGACAACTTCAGATTCAGTTTGTTTCAATTGTGAATTTAGTTAGGTAAAATTAGTGCATCATAGATCAATTGTAGAGCAAGGTTCGATAGTTATAAAACATTTGAAGGAATTTTTACTTATGTTTTACTGCAAAAGCGAACCATAACAATAGTAAATTGCTCAACTAGTGCAATTAACTTTTCAACAAGATACTCTCTTAAGACACTTGAACATTTAACTAGGAATTCTAGAAGTATGACATTATAATTTTGCTTTATATATGGTGTTTGTTTCGATTGAAATTCGTTTGATTAGATTGTTCAAACAAGACAAGTACAAACGTAATGTTTCAATGGATGAACAAATAAAGTTAGAGAGTTTAACAAAGTTTGATCGAGAAGAATCTCGGAGCTACTTTCTTATGATAAGTACTTTACCAAACAAGAAAGAGATATAATATCTCAAGTACCCTCTCTGTTACAAGTCTTCTTGATAGTTTAGAAATTTTACTCCATCCTTGTGGAGGATGGGTGTAATATTTCAAAATTCTTGCTATTTGTATCTTTCTTTTAGCTCAAATCGTGTAAAATTAGGACTATCAGGGATTAATTTGGATGTTGAAATATTTTTCTTTGAGAGTAACTTTAATATGGAACTCCAAATGACGTTCTAACTTCATGGTTATTGTTTTTATAATATTTGAGATTTTTAAAAATTTTTATGGAATCTCTAAAATAAATTCCCAAATTTTGCTAATTACAAAATATTAAATTTTATGTAGTTATTTTAGTAATTTATATCTTAGATTCCGGACATCACATAAATATATGGTTAATTTGCTAATACTTCTCTTATTGACCACTATATTCTATACTAATTTGATAAATTATGGTCACGCTGAGTGGGACCAAAATCAGTGAATTATTATTAAATTGAATAAATAACTATTTAATTATGCTTAATCACTCCCAAGTTGAGTTGGGGTGATGCTGAAGTGTCAGCAAATAAAGTTGTGGTGGCCAAATGATAGGTTATGCCGCTACAAGAAATTGGGAGTTTTTGCAACAATTATTATGCAACAATTTGAAAACTATTACAAAAGTAATTGTTTAACAAATGCTTAATTTAACTATTATCGTATATAATCATTTTGTAATACTTATTACAAAATTACTTGTTTAACAACACTTTATTTAACTGTTTCAGTGTTACAGTATATCATCATTTTGTAATGCTTTATCTGTAACATTCCTAAAATTATTGCATAAATATATCTTTAATAACGTTTTACAGAACCATTGTAATAGAGGACCTATTTGTTATAGTTATTTTGTAACAGTTTACGAGTTGCTACTAATAGATTTTTAATAGCGGTTTACATAGCCGTTATAAATAAATGACTTTTTTGTTGTGGTTATAGTGCAACGATTTAGGAAAGCGGTTCTAAAAACAACTTGACAGTTACAAAAGTAGTCATCTATTTACAACAGTTAACAAACAACAATTCTTAAAATAGTAATTAAATAGTATATTTGGTAACAATATATCTAAGTGTTGCAAATAAAATAGCATAATTTGTATTCAACGGTTTTAGAACCGTAACAAAATAACATGCATGTCTAGCAGTGACTATATTCAGTGCTACAAGTAGGTTACATTATTTGCACCTAAAGGCTTGAATCTTGGCAATAATTAAAGCTAATAGTTAGTTCAACAATTGCTTGCCTATATAAATATCATATTCATTAATGTAATTAACTAGTTTTCTTAACCATATCCGGATAGGATAAAATATATGAATGATTTGCCCAATATTATAATAATCGTTGATCAACAAGAATAATATATAGTTCTTTGTTATGACTTCATTAATTTTGGAAATTCCGATGATATATTTAACTGATACAAATTGTGACCTACATCTCAGAGATATTATGGTTCATGTGTATATATATATATATATATATATATATATATATATATATATATATATATATATATATATATATATATATATATATATATATATATATATATATATATATATATATATATATATATATATATATATATATATATTATATTGTGATTAAGAATAATAATAATATTATTATTGGTTAATTAGTTTGATTTATTCAATTATTAATATTATATATGTATTTTATAGAAAGCAAAATTTTCTTATCTACAATGTTTGATAAATCAATTTTATTTTCACCGAGTAATATGTCAATTTTGTCTAAATAATTTGCGTAAAATATATTTGAAATCAAATACATTATAATCATTTTGATTATAGTTAATTTACTTGAAATGCATATTGTACATGTTTCCTGATAAGCTCGAAATATAATTATTTTAAAAATTAATTATTTAACAAATATTTACTTATTCAGCGGCTAGGATTTCTCAGCTCGAGGTATACATAGTGCTAGCCGACTCTCCAAATCTCCATGTTTGTCAATTCTGACTCCCCGATCATCAACTGCTCGGTCGCCTTCCTCCTCCCCCCAACACCCCCATCCCACTCCCCAACCTCCCTTGCCTGCCAGCAATCCCCGACGCCTGGAGCTCCTTCACCGTGCCCCTACCTTCGTCCATGCCCCTAGTCCTGCCCCTGCCTGCAAATACCCTCGCCGTGTGTGCATCGCTTCGTGAGAGCCGTCAGTCACCCGCCAACACCAGAACCGATGCTACTCCGATATCAATGTTGTCATCAGCCCTCCTTGCTGCCCTCTCTCTTTATCATGCTCCGTCCTTTGATTCAGCATCGTAGCTTGCCTCGTTGCACCCTCCTCGATCTCGTTGATTCAACTGTTGCCCCATTGATGATGCAACAAGATTGGCCATGAGCCATTCTCTTTTGCACCCTAACTCCCCTCCTCGATCTCGTTGATTCAACTGCTACCCAATTGATGATGCAACAAGATTGGCCATGAGCCCTTCTCTTTTGCACCCTAACTACCCTCCGCTTCATCTCTTCGATTCATTGGGCCACGAAATTGATTTTATTAATTTCAAAAAGGAAATTACAATAAAACAGTTATTCATTTAAAGAAAATGAGGAAACTAATTTTTCTTTCTTTTACTTGGGAGTTCTTAGTAGTTATGGAGGTTGATCTTATTCTTTATTAGTGATCCGAGTGTGAACTCTTCGAGTTAGGAGCTCCTGGAAGCTTGAATAGGAAATCTCCTTGAACTCTGGTCTCTTAGCTCAAGTGCTTAAATAAAGATAATTTGACCCATTTTTCAGCTTAAATCTTAGCTATTTATAGAGATTTTGAGACTTCTGAATTAGTATAACTGACCAATTAAAAGACTTTTGAAATAGAATTAATTTCTTTCTTTAAATTCATTGGACTTGTAATTGTTAAATAATTCTCTAGATTTGTAATTAAAATGCAGATTTCAACCTTAGTTCATATTTTGGCTCTTAGCAACCCATCTAACATGACCGGACCTGCATTTGGGTGTAAATAAGGATGAATTTTATCCTCTTAGGCTCTAAAATCAAAACGCTGTTTTTATTGTTTACAGTGTCGAAGTTGAAAGTTGCTATTGAGAATAGAAAACACAACAAAATTTGAAATTTGAGTTGCAACACTTGAGATTTACTTTCTCTACAATCAAAGCAAGGTTACAATTTTCTGATTCTTGATTTTGGGAGGTGATAATAGAAGTATGATCAGAATAATCATTTTTTACTTCTGTTGACGATCTTGCAAGAACTCTAAGAAATTGAAGAACTTGAATTTTCTATTCTCTATGAGATTTTCGATGCCCTTTTTTGGAGGCTCGGAGTCATTTTTGTATTTGGAGGATGCTACAACCTTCCCCTCAACTTGCGTAGATCGTGATAGTTATTTACCTACGATCATAAGTACTTGAATCCTCTTTGGTGAGGTTAACGATAAGGCTAGTCGGCCACTTCTGGCGAGATTAACCTTCCATTCTGGCGAAGCTAATCTCATTTGGCAGAGTTAAGCTTCCTCTGTTCTGGCGAGACTAATCAGTTCTGACAGAGCTAACTCTGTCCCAACGAGGCTAACTATTTTTGGTGGAGTTAAGTCTGTTCTGGTGAGGCTAACCAGTTCTGGCAGAGCTAACTCTATTCTGGTGATACTAACTAGTTCTGGTGGGGCTAACTAGTTCTGGTGGAGCTAACTCTACGAAGCTAATAAGTTGATGGGTATTTGCTCCTGGCTTGTGATATTTGATCACTTCTTTGGATGCAAAAATTTTTAAAGCCTATAAGATCTCCTTCAAAATTTCTAAGATAAATCATGCTTGAATCTTAGAATACTTTGAGTTCTTGGCTAGTATTTGTCCAAAATGAGGGGTTCTGGCGGGCTAATAGCAAGCTCTAGCCCAGCTATTTAGGGAGTCTTGACGGAGTTAACATGGGGTCAGTCTGACGAAGTTAATCATATCTTGTTGGTGATGCCTAATCTCCCGCAACGTCTTTTGGGATTCCTTTCTTTAAATAGTTTGGGCATAAAGTAAAACCCTTTTACATGTCTTTTCGCTCTTATCTTCATTTCGAAATTCCTGCTATCGCCTTCTTGCAAAAAATCCCAACTTTTTCTTCAAATCTTCAGATCTCATGGTACCCAAACATGTGGCACAAAAAAAGACAACAAGGATGAAAGTGGTGGGAGCGGGCGAGTCTTTCTCGGTGACGGTTCGGCCGCCAACCACAGGTATGCCTCTTCACCATTTGGTTCTTTTAGCATATTCTTGATTGTTCTTTATATTTACTCATTTGATGAATACTAAAGGTATGCAATTTTTATTGCATTGGATTATTTGGTTTTTGTACCCTTTCTTTTCTGTCATTGTTTTGAAGTGAGGAACTAGATCTTCATATCCTCTCCTCTTCCGGCTTTGAAAAAGAATGGGGATTAGATCATCCCTTCTTCTGGTTTTGTTTTCAAAAAATTATTTTCTCGGTCTCATTTTCTCAATTAATTAGTTTAGAATTTACTGTTGGTTTAATTGGCCCGATAGACGGGATCATCCTTTGGTAGGATGATTCTCAATTTTCTAACAACATTGAAATTCTCTTTGCTAGGATAGAGGTATCGCCTCTACCTAGTAGAGGAAACGCCATTCTCTGGTAGAATATAATGAGCCCTAATTGGCGAGGTTAACTCGTTCTGGCGAAGTTAACATGTTCTTGCGAAGTTATCTCATTTTGGCATAGTTTACTCATTCTGGAAAATTAACTTGTTTCAATAAAGTTAACTCTTTCTGGTGAAGTTAAATTGTTCTGGCGAAATTAACCCGTTCTGGCAAAGTTAACTGTATCCAAAAATTTTGTATTTGCCTTGTAGTAGTTATGTTTTTCTTTTATTTCTTTTTTATTTTCCATAATATTCCAATTCCCCCATTACTGCACATTATATGACGGATTCTACCTTGAGTATTAGAGGTTATGCCGGTTTTTCATTGTCCATACCCTTTATCTTTATATAGTTATGACGATGAGGAGAGAACGAATTTGATATGTATTAGTGGTGCATAGACTCCTAGGGAATTAATCACCAGCACTCCATTTTTGGATAGAGAAAAACTAATACTTCCTAAACCCCACTTTATTTTTGGAAATGCTATAGATACTAAGGATTCTCTATCTCTTCTGTCTTGTTCTTGGATTTATCTATTAGAGGGAGCTTACTTTCACTTTCTGATATAGAGAGACACTATCCTTTAAGTTATCTTCATCCCTTTATTGAGGAAAGGAGAATGGAATAGCGGTTAACCTCTATTTAGGATTCTCTTACAGTGGCCAAATTCGTTGGGTCTGGATTTGTGCAAGATAGATTCCCCACTCATGTTACCGGTCTTCTCCTAAGGGTAATGTTTGGAGATATTCTGGTAGATGAAGGTTTTAGCATGGACAGGACTTCTAGAAATGAGTTTGTAAAAAGCATTTTTGATTACCTAGCCGAGAACTTCATAGCTCCTAGTTGGATTCACATAGGAAATAGAGATTAGTGGGCTCCTTTGACAGGGTTCGTGCTTACCACATTTGAAAAAGAATTGACAGATATTGGATTATTCAGGGCCATTAGAGCACTCAATACGGTATTGCCACCAATCTCACCCAATTATTCACGATCATAGAATTGTTCAATCTCAAAATCAATATTTTATTCACTCCAGTGTGGTATGGCATAAAAAGTGGGCCGACCATGTTTTTACCAACTTGGATGGAAAAGGAGTTGTTGGTTTCTGAAAACCCATCGATGTGGCCAAGATCAGTTAAATTATTTCTAAATCTAGAGTTGGAGATCACATTCTAGCTGAAGATGAAGGTGATCTTTCTACAGGGACCGTACTATTAAGTTACCAAAATTGGGCTACTCAAGAATTATCTCCAAGTACTGTATTGACTAAAAACATCACTCTTTGGCTTAAGAAATGTGTTGTTCCCTCCATGCTACGAGCGTGTATCACTGTCAGGGTATTATACCCAACTTTTTAGTTAGTATATGGGTGTCCTTTAGGTCTTCTAACGACAATGTTTTGTCATGTCCAACATAGCTTAAAGCTACTCTTCAATTATTTTCTCAGTGAGCTAAATCCAAATCCTCGTATAGACTTGTCACCTAATGGCTTGGTTTGCATCCCATTGCCAATGTTTGTTCCCCATCGGCCCCATGACTTCTGATAATGAGATGCTGCCTAATTTGTGCAAGTATGAAAATATGAAATGGACTGTAATACCCCCATCCAGAAATGGGGTAGCAGAATGCCAATATCATACTCTCGTAAGAATATGTTAAGCCTCTGATAGAATAGTATGAATTAAAATAATTTATAATTACCCACGGATTTCTCCCCAAAAAAGCTCGCTACGGTTACTTTTATGACTTTATGAAAATTATTATAAAATCCGATGTGGGACTATTGAGATAGGGGTATTATATTATCTCCCTTTAGGATCTGACGTTCTCGTCAGAAGGGCTCAGTAACATGGTAATACTTCACTAGGGGATGTAGGATTCTATGGATTCTAGAGGTGACTTCCTATAAATTCAAGAGGTGGCTGCTGATGAGTCTCATATATTATATTTTTCTTCCCATAGTTTATCTATTTTTGTATATAAATAAATACTACTCGGGTATTGTTAGTGTCTTTTTTAGGTAATCCGATTCATATAAGGAGATGTCATGAAATCAGAGCCGAATTAGGAAATTAAGTTCAAAAAAGAGTTCAAAGATAGTTCAGCTACAAGATTAAAGTACTGCAAAGAGTCAAAATCAAATACAGTCAGGAGAATCACGTGTACAAGACAAGCAACTCGTGCAAGAGAAAACCTAAGACCAGTGGCTATATTTTGGCCGCCAAATAGCGGTTAGCCGCCAAATAGCGGCCAAAAGGTGGGCCCATGCATTGATGTTTCTTCGAGTGCTTCGTTGTAATTTTATAGTTTTTCAATTCTATTAGAATTAGGGTTTGATTTCCGAAGCCTATATATTGGCTGTATCTTTGTATTTGAGGGGATCCTGTAATTTTTTGTACTCATTTTTTATTGATAAAATTAGGGTTTTGCTGAAGGGGTTGTGGCCACAACACCGTGCTCCAGAGGGAAGCCATTGTTTTGAGATCTTTACTTGCTTTCTAGATAGAGTTAATTGTTTTCTAGTTTAGATTTTATTGATTTCTAGATTAGGATTAACCATATTCATGAAAAAAAACTTGATTTTGCTTATTAAAAATATGAGTAGCTAATTAGTCTAGCTCTAAGATGTAGATGAAGTTATGATCCACCATATAATTGCTTTCTAATATTTTTCTTCTTAAATAAAATAATAAAGATATGATTTTTCTATGAAAAAATTAAAATACAAAAACTCGAAGATTAAGACTTTGATAGATTATACTTGAATTAGGTTTCTTGATAGCCTATGCTTAGTTAGGATTTGGGGTTGTTGATTTAATTATCTAAAAATTTAGTTTGTTTGTATGAAAAGTAGTATTTTTGATGAGTTATACTTGCACACTACTTGATAGCTCATACTTAGGTCATTTTAAATAAAAATTAAACTAAAAAGATCAATTTTTTTATGATAGAAGAAGATAATAGAAGTAAGAACATTGTTGAAAACTAAAGGATTCTAAATCCTAGGCTATTTAGATAGTAACAAATCCAATCTAGAAACTTATGGTAGTCTGTTAGACTAAGTAAGAGTAAAGAATGCAAAAACACCTGAGATCCTTGTGGGAACGACCTGTTAAACGCTACAACTGACACTGTATGCTTGCAGTAAATATCACATCAAGTTTTTGGCGCCGTTGCAGGGGATTGACGATATTTTTCTTGCTTTTTCTAACGTTTTACGGGATTAACAGTGTGTGGTTAGTGTGCAGAAATAGGAATTGCAGATACAGGAAGATAAAAAGGATCAGAAGAGCTTCGTGACTAAGCAGCAGAAACCAGAGAGTCAAACTCTCTGGTTGAGCCGCTATTCAACAGTCCAAACCGCCAATTGACAGCTTAGAAGGTATATTCTAATCTTTGATTTTCTCCAGTTCTGTCTTTTGGTTCTCTGGTTCTGTAAAAAAATTTAAAAAATATAAATAATTAGGCACTGTAGGAATTACAATTTCTCTTTAATCCTATCTATTCCACCGTTTTTCTCTCCACCACACCCCACTTCTTGCATTAGTTTAGGAAATTCACGCATACACTCAAGGTCGGTGGTTCATGCTACACTAGACCCGTGATCAATTTGGTCGGCTAGTGAGATCAGATTTATTCATGGGGGACAAGATGGACCAACCAATCGTGATCTTTCAGGATCGATGTTACCCATTGCGCACATCACTTCCTTCATACATCAAACTTCTACACGCAGTGGGTAATCACTATGAGTTGAAATCGCAGTACATCAGTATGCTTCCTAAATTCACTGGTTCTGATTCAGAGGATGCATATGTCTTTATCAGTGAATTTCAGGAAGTATGCGTGAAGATAAAATTGCAGCACTTATCGGAGGACGCAATTAAGCTCCGCTTCATCCCCTTTGCACTTAAGGATAATTCCAAGAAGTGGTTGTACAATATGCCTACTGATTCAATCACTACTTGGGATGAATTCGTTACGGTGTTTCTTAAGAAGTATTATCCCACGCATAAGATGGCAATGATATGAAATCAAATCAATCAATTCCGTCAAGTGCCGGGAGAACCCTTCTGGAAATACTTGGAATAGTTCAAAGATCTTTTAGCTCAGTGCCCCCACCATGGGATAGAAAAGTGGCAGTTGTGTCAAATCTTGTACGAAGGACTCGATTACACATCCAAAACTCTTCTTGAGTCTATGTGTCAGGGGGAGTTTATGAGGAAAAATGAGGATGAAGCATGGGACTTTCTTGAGGACCTATCGTGGAAGACTATGCAGTGTGAGAGTCCTGCTGAGAAGTCCAGTGCATCACCTTCTGCACATAAGGGTGGGATCCATAGCGTCGACAGCTCTATAGCTGCCGAAGCTAAGATTGCAGCCCTTATAAGGAGATTTGAGGCATTTGAGACAACTCATACTCCACAAGTAGGTCAAGTAAATCAAATTTAAGTTCCCATATACTTTAATTGCGGAACTCCGAATCATATTATAGAGGAGTGTCTATTATTAATGAATCACATGGGTCTCACACTTGAGCAGGCTAACGCCCTATATCAACAACCCATGAACAATTCTTACGTTCCGATATACAATCCTGGCTGGAGGAGCCATTCAAATCTATTATGGGGTCAAGGGCAATATCGGAGGCCCCTAACCCTAACATGCAACCTCCAGCCAATGGTCAGTTTCCAAGACCAAATGTGGATGCTCATCAACACCCAAATGCTTCAAATTATGGGAATAACCAGAATAGACCACCTGCATAAAACCACTCACATGCACAATAGGGGTCTAATAATGAACAAGAAAAGCGACTTCAGTCACTTGAGAAGCTCATTGAAAATCTTCTCAAGTCTTATTCCAAATTTGACATGCATATGTCCAACCTTGACACACACATGCAAAATCTTATAAAAGTGTCAACTGATTTTATTCAAAGTACAGGTCAGTAACTGCTCGTGAACTCTCAATCTATTAAAGATATAGAGCAGTAGGTTGGCAATTAGCGAGTCAGATGAGTGAACGTAGCCAGGGTACTTTTCCAAGTCAACCCATAATGAACCCTAATGCCAGTTCCTCAAATCAGTCGCATGTCCACCAATGCAATGCCATTCACACACTCAGATCTGGCAAGCAAGTGGACAATAATGTAACCATGCCCCTTGATCCCACTCCTACTATTTCGCAGGCTGCACCATCTCCATCACCTCCATCACCGTCACATTATCATTTGGAAGAATCTGTTCAGCCGAAAGCACCATATCCAAATCGGCTTAGGAAGCCTTCACCGCAAATAGAAAAGGTTGTTGAAACATTTCAACAGGTGAAGGTTAATATTCGACTCCTTGACATTATATAACAGGTTCCTACTTATGCTAAGTTTCTTAAGGATTTGTGTACTAAGAAACGAGCAAGAAACATTCCTGAGAAAGTTTTTCTTGCCGCAAATATATCGCAAATCCTCTCTAACTCCTTGCCTATGAAGTACAAAAATCCAGGTTCCCCTATAATCTCATGCACCATTGGGAACACTACATTTGATAGGGCGTTGCTTGATTTAGGGGTAAGTGTCAACTTGCTTCCTTACATTGTTTATCAGCAACTGGGGTTAGGAAAATTTTAACCTATCAAGATCACATTACACTTAGCTGATCGTTCGGTTAAGAGACCACTTGGTATGGTTGAAGATGTGCTCATTAAGGTCGGCGAGTTTATCTTTTCTGTAGACTTCATTGTCTTAAAAACTTAGCCGATCTCCAATCTACGGAATCAAATTTCCATTATCTTGGGTAGACCATTTCTTGCAACATCAAATGCATTAATTGATTGCAGGAGTGGCCTCTTGAAGTTATCATTTGGAAATATGACTGTGGCATTGAACATATTTAATATGGATGAGCACACAACGAGCTCCCTCATTGAGGTAAATATGATTCATAGTTTGCACTCTCATTCTACCTCGTGCACTGATGAACCCTCATTTGAGCAATTGTTTAAAGATGAGCTCATATTATTAGATGAATTGGCACATACTGATTTGATGTATGATGATACTTGTGCAAGTGTGCCATTAATTTATGAGCAAAATTTTGAGAATTTGTTTGCAGAGGAGCTCGCATTACTTCGTGAATTAGAAGAGCCACCACCACGTTTACTTGATCATATAGCACTCTTCTCACCTCACGATATTTCTACATGTATGTTTGTTACTAATGATGATTGGCAGGTTTATAATGAAGAATTTTTTAACCCAATTATTAATACTTACATGTGGACAAAAAATGTGAGGACGATATAAGAAGCAGACATGTAATTTCGTGACCTGTAGGAGGTTGATAAGATATAATAATGCACTCACTTCACGTTTAAAACGCACACATTATGAAAGTGGGAAGCGATCGAGAGGTCGTAACTATTTTTCATGCGTTAATAGGATAATGATATTGAGACTGTAACTTTTACGACTCTTATTATTTTTATAGTATTTGTATAATAGATTTCATATTTATTTTACCACACTTGGTTTGTGTATGAGGGTATATACGAGTTTAGGTGTGGGGGAGTGGGTTAGGATATTTTCTTCGTGTTTTTTAGGATTTTTAGTTATTTTTTAGAATCTTTATTTTATTTTAATTTTTGGGTTTCTTTATTTTGGGTAGTTTTTAGGGTGACTGTCGGCGAAAAAATTCTAGAAAAGCAAAGCAGATCCCCGAATTCAGAGACGGAAGCCCGCAACTCATCTGATCTGCAAATCTAAGAAACTGAGGTCCGCGAATTTAAGAAACTGAGGTCCGCGAATCAAAGAAACTGAGGTCCGCGATCCAGACGACAGAACAGGTTCGCGAATTTAAAGCTGAGATTCGCGACACTACCCATAGCTTTCGGGTGGGGGTTTAATACAAAATCACCCAACCCGAACAGAGAAATTGCCACCTCGGATCGTGGGAATAACTGCCAAACGAATGCAGCGGCGTTACTTCGATCGTGGAAATAACCACCTAACGAATATGGCAGCACTTCTCGAGTAGTGGGAGCTAACGGTAGAGCAAAATATGGCGGGACGTTACTCCAAGCCCCCTATAAAAGGCGGGGAGCGAAAGAAACACAGGGACACAGACAGAGACAGACGTCTTCTCCCAGAAATTACCCCTTGTGATCAAGAGCAAAGAGCCCCTTTTTCTTTCTTTTAGCCAACTGAGAGAGATTGTACGGAGTGTCAACGAAGAGCAGAATCGTCCTCCATAGCTACCTAGAAACCCAGCCTTAAACAAAGAGGAAGTCCATCTTCCTCATCTTCTGTAAACGGAAAACCGTTAGATTGTAATCCTTTATTGAAAGATTGTCAGTAAAGAGAAATTTAATTTTTATGGCGAACAGAAGATTGGCGACTCCGCTGGGGAATACCATCACCTCAGGTGACCTGGTAGTAGCTCAATCCGACAACATTCCAGTTGGTAGTATGGTCGACTCGCTCACCATTTCCGTCGACCAGCAAAGATATGAAGAATTTCTTTCTTCAGACTCCAATAGCCCTTCTTCGCTAAGGGGATACCATAAAATCTCCAAGGGGTCAATTCCCAAGGAGATGGCAATAGCCCAGTTGAGGGAATCAACGAACCAAGATAGTCCGAAATTCCCTTCCTTAACAACGGGCTCTTTACCAGCTCCGATAAAGACTCTTGATCTCTCAAGCAAAGTGGACCAAGGTCCCCGCTTCAACAAGGGGAAGCGACCACCACCCGCTCCGTAAAGCTGTCATGCGGAGAAGGAGGTTCCTCTCACTCGTACAATGAGGAGAAACCTGAGGAGAAGCAAAGCTCGTGCCCTTCACAGGAACGCACAACAAAAAGAAATTGCCAACTCATCTCGGCAGAAACCTACGATCCAAATATGGAAGCCTAAGGGCGAGATTGGTCAAGAAGCAGAAGGATTCACTCACGTTTCCTACAGGAAGCGGAGTGAACCCGTCAAAGTTGTCCATAATCAACGCGGAGCAAACATTCGCATCCCAAGGGAAAAATCGGAAGACTTGCGAACCTCAAATTCGCAAGAGGCACAGCCTATCCGCGAGGTTGAAACTCCACCGTCCCTCATAAATGAGCCCATCACAAAGGACTCCGGTGCAAGAGATCTTAGGGAACTTCTAAATAGAAGAAGAGAAGAATCCCATGTATCTCAATGCCACTTTGAACGACTGATCAATGCAGTACTGTCTCACTGTCATTGTTCAACTCATGCCTGATCCTCGGTGTTTTGTCGATTGTCGTCTCCATCAATATCGTCATCCCAATCGGCAAAAAGGAGACGACGCGGGCTCGAGTTTTCTGAACCGGAATATCCCGCGATGACCTCCAACATGATAAGCGTTGGAGAAAAGAAGAAGAAAAAGAAGGCGAAGAAAATCTCCGAAGAAGAAGCTTCTGACCCAGAGCTCTCTTCGAGTTTGAAAGACCCATCCAACGAGAGCGAGGAGTTTTTCGGCACACTAGACTCAAAAGTGGGGTGGCGATCCCTATGAATTATAGACAGATGGCGGGGATCTCATCTGATGAAGAAGATATAGCCAAGTCTGTTATGGCTGAATCACAGACGTCCGATTCATTCTTAGAAGACTCCGCCTCTGCATATATGACGCAGAACAATATGCCAGAAGAGTTCATGCAGAGAATGGAGGAGCAAGATAGGCATATCCAGCAACAGCAGAACGCCATCAGCGAGCTTAAAGATATGCTACACATTCTGATGGAGTTAGAAAAAGCTAACTGAAGAATACGGGAAAGAAGACCGAAGAAGAAGGTCGTGGTCCTCATAACAATCGAGAAGAAGAAGAACATCATAAAGATGATGACAACCGCTCCATGCACCAGGAGGGAAACACAAATGTTGTCTGGATGGAGAGCTTCCAGAACCAACTGAACGCCCTTAGGCATAAGGGCGACCTATAAGAACTGGGTGTAGTAAAGCCATATCCCATGGAGTGGGAAACGGTGCCGTTCCCAGAAATCTACAAACCATTGAAGCTCAAATCTTTTGATGGTAGAGGATCGCCAAACCAACACCTCTACTATTTTAAGTCGCAGATAGGGTATTTATCCGGAAATGACCCTATTATTACAAGAATATTTGTTAGTACCTTAACCGGGCAAGCTTTTGAATGGTTCCGGAGATTAGAACCGGGAACCATCAATTCCTGGAGCGACATGGGGAAAGCCTTTCTCACTCGATTCTATGAAGATGATATGGAGATATCAATGCCGGCGCTTCTAGCCGCTAAACAAAAGAAAGGAGAGTTAGTCCGGGACTTCATCAAAAGGTTCCGGAACGATTCTCTCAGATGTCCGCACGGGATACCAGAAAAGACCCTGGTAGAAACCTGTCGACATAATTTATCGACCAAGGTTCTAGCCAGGATGGGAGCGGTGAAGTCCTCAACTTGGAAGGATCTCGCCCTACAAGCTGAAGAAGCTGAAGAAATTGCACAAAGGCTTGAAGAAGAGGGAGGCGAGGAGAAACCGAAGCAAAGTGGTGATAACAGCTATAAGTCCTGACCCCGAGGATATAAGGGAAAGGAAACAATGATCACCGACGCGCCACAACCTACGAAGACTTCCCCGAAACTTCATCCTCAGACGCGAATGCTACAAAAGCAATACTCCTTTAAGGATGAGCACACGAAGACTATTTTCAACCTCCTCATGAGTAAGAAGATGCTGAAGTTGCCAGAGTCTAAACGTCCAGAGGAAGCTGGGAAAGTTAATGATTATAACTACTGTGTTTACCATAAGATCATTAACCACCCCACCCAAAATTGCTACATCCTTAAAGACAAAATTCAAGCCTTAGTGGACGCTAATGTCATCAAGCTTCAAGAGCACCAGAAGAAGGTGACTGCGAACATGGTGACCGTCAAGTTCGGTAAAGCGCCCCACTGGATAGAGTCAACAGTTCAAGATGGAGTGCAGCCCATCCATAAAGGCACGATGCAAGTCATAAATTTCGACCCACACCAACAGCAAAAGAAAGGACTATTCCCCTTTGAAACTGATAGGGGGGAGATACTATGGGTACATCCTGATCTCCTAAATGATGAACAATGGAGTCCCAGTTCATCTAGGAAGAAGCGAAGAGAGAGGGTCTTCACCTCCAACGTCGTTTCCATAGTTCCCGAAGACGATGAGATCGTTCCTGCTCTGACCGATTCAGAAAAAGAAATCAAAAATTCCTTGGTCGCCGATGCAGACCCTCCCTCCAAGGGGACATGTTCGGAAAAAGATTACTTAAAGAATTACGGCCAAACAACAGATTCTCAACCATCTCCAGAGAAAGTCAAGCAAAAGGAGCTGAAGTTTGACAAAGCTCTAATGAAGAAGGGAAAAGAACTTGCGGAAGACTCGCAAAAGTCATTCCAGTTTGACATCCTAACACAGTTGGCCAATATCCCTGCAAGGATAACCTTGTACGAGCTCCTGAAGCTCTCCAAATCTACTAGGGAAGCTTTAAGAGAGGCTCTGCAAGATTCGGAAGTGTTCTTGGCTCAAATACCAGAGACGATCGAAGAAGGAGAGTCTCTTTGCGCGACATGTCACCAGATTTCTGGTAAAAACATCCCTTGCGTCACCTTCTCTCCGGAAGATATGCAAGTCAGAAGTAATAAGCATTATTGCCCTTTGTATTACAAGGGATACATAGGGTCTACGGAGATTGATCGTATTCAAGTTGATCCAGGCTCGGCTTTGAGCATCATGCCGCGAAGGATGCTACGATATCTTGGAGTGCCGATGAACAGGTTGGCCGCAACCAACACTACCATCTTCGGGTTCAATGCTAACGGTAGTAGACCTTTGGGTAAAATAAAGCTCAAGTGTCAAATCGGCGACCTGAAAACGGAAGCCACGTGTTACGTGATAGATGCGGAAACGTCATACAACCTGCTGTTGGGGAGACCCTGGATCCATAGCAATCTAATCGTGCCCTCTACGTTACACCAATGCATGAAGTACGTCGACGAAGATGCGAACGTGAAGACACTCCTTGCGGAGAAACAACCCTTCAAAGGAGTTGAAAACTACTTTACTGACGCGTTGCTATATCAAGATGCATTTGGCGTCGTAGATCGGCCCGTTCAGGATGACTCTGATAGTGGCGAAGAGGCTGATACAGAATCAGGATCCGAAGATTCAGAATCCGAGGATGTAATCTGGTATGGTGAGCCCATTGTGATAAGCCTCGAAGGCCTTGATGTAAATAACGCCGTTCACTCTGATGGTGAATGGATGATAAATAAAAATCTGGAATTTGCTTATTCTTCTGGTGTTGATTCTGAGCCCTCAAGCACTAGCACAGATGCATTTAACGACTGTGTAAATGAGATATATTCTCTGACTTCCTTCCAAGCACCTATCCGATCATTCTTATATGAATTAAGTGATGACGTTGAAAGGGCTGACCAATCTATTTTTGAGGTCCCTCCCAAAAGCGGAACCCAAAAGGCTATAGTATTTGGAAGAGCAAGTCATAGGAACAAAGAGAAATGTTCAGATTCTGAGGAAGAACAGGGAAAACCCGAGTTCTTCCATTACGATGAAAATTCCCGTGGAATAATAAAGAAAATGGGATACAATCTGGCCGAAGGCAGGGGGTTGAATTTCGAAAAAGGAAGGAAGACAATCCTTCAACTTTTTATCCCCGAAGGGAAGATGTCAGACTATTACCAGAAAACCGGCAGGGGGTTGGGATGCGTCACCACTTCCGAGGTCTCCTCAAACGACAAAGCTGAGGAAAGACAGTACGATCATTCGTCAGAATTATCATGTTGGGATTCAGATGTCAGCACAGGTATGATTTTCCATGAGGTATCCGTGAACATGGCTTCCGCGATCCACGAAGACGAAGATTTGAAGGAAACCTCACTAGAAAGAGACGACCCTTGGGACAAGCATCTTAATAGGGAGTGGGAGATTCAGTTTGAACAACGGGAGCCCCCAACTGATGATAAAGTGATCCAAATCAATATGGGAGATGAAAAGAATCCTAAACCCATATTTATAAGTGAGAACCTATCCTCGGAAAAAAGGAAAGAGTTGATATCCCTCGTCCGCGAATACATTGATATTTTCACTTGGAGTTATGAGGAGATGCCAGGGTTGGATCCAAGCGTGGCGGTTCACAAATTGAAGATCCGACCAGAAGCTAAGCCAGTAAAGCAGCAACAACGAAAATTCCGCCCAGACATCATGGAAGCTATAGAAGCTGAAATAAAAAAGTTGATCGCGTCAGGCTTTATTCGCGAGGAACAACACCCTGACTGGGTCACAAATATAGTTCCCGTGACTAAGAAAAATGGAAAAATCCGAGTCTGTACTTTAGGGATTTGAATGAGGCTTGCCCCAAAGACTAATTCCCATTACCCATCACTGATATTATAATAGATAATACTTGTGGGTATGAGCGCATGACGTTCATGGATGGATTCTCGGGATATAATCAAATAAAGATGTATCCCGATGATGAGAAGCATACGTCCTTCAGGACACCACTCGGAGTATACTGCTATACAGTCATGCCCTTTGGCCTAAAGAACGCAGGTGCTACGTATCAACGCGCCATGCATGCAATTTTCCAGGAGCACCTCCGGAAAACAGTGGAGTGCTACGTAGATGACCTAGCAATTAAAAGCAGAAATAAAGAAGATCACTTAAAAGATTTGAAGACAGTGTTTGACCTCATCAGGAAGCACCAGCTCAAGATGAATCCAGCTAAGTCTTTCCTGAGGGTCTCTAGTAGCAAATTCCTCGGCTTTGTCGTAACTTCGAAAGGAATACATCTTGATCCAGACAAAGTCAAAGCTATCCAAGACATGCCACCTCCCCGTAACCTCAAAGAGTTAAGAGGGTTATAAGGCAGGCTGACGTACATTCGCAGATTTATATCAAATTTATCTGGTAAATGTCAACCTTTCACCAGATTGATGAGGAAAGGAGTGTCGTTCATCTGGGATGACGCATGCCAAAAGGTTTTTGAAGAGATCAAACAATATCTCATGAAGCCGCCAGTGCTCGTGTCCCCAGTTTCGGAAAGACCCTTCCAGTTATATGTAAGGGCTATAGACCATTCATTGGGCGCTTTGCTGGCGCAGAAGAATGAGTCAGGCCATGAGCAAGCCATTTACTACCTCAGCAGAATGATGATCGGGGCGAAACACCGGTATAATCCGGTGGAAAAAGAATATCTAGCGCTGGTGTTTGCAATACAAAAAATGCAACACTCTTAGTTGGACAAACTATCCACGTTGTATCGAGAGTTAACCCTCTGAGAATATTAATGACTAAACCCGGGTCATTAAACTCAAGACTATCCAATTGGGCTATTTTGCTATCGCAATATGATATGCACTTCGTCCCACATAAGTCTATCAAAGGACAGGCCGTGGCCGACTTCTTGGCCGAACATCCAGTCCCGGCATCCTCGAGGTTATATAAACAAATCCTAGGAGAATTGGAGGAACGAGATCTAATTCCAGAAAAGGATGGTTCGAGAAGGTCTTCCGAATCAAATACGGTTTCGAAGGGTGTATGGCAACTTTTCTTTGATGGTGCCTCCCGAATGGGATCCAAAGGAAAGACGACAGCGGGGGTGGGAGTTGTTCTCGTCTCTCCTCGCAACCACATCATTCCTCAAGCTTACTCGTTGACAAGCTCGTGCTCCAACAACGTCGCGGAATACAACGCCCTCCTAATCGGCTTAAAAATAGCCAAACAACTGGGGGTCAAATATTTGGAGGCATATGGGGACTCTCAACTCGTTGTAAATCAAATAAAAGGGGAGTACGAAGTCAAATATGAAGACCTTCTGCCGTATTATCATGCGGTGATTAAGGTCGCTAACGGTTTCACTGGTTTCTATATCAGCCATATAAAGCGTCACCTCAATAGTTATGCGGATTCGCTAGCTTCTTTGGCTGCTACATTAGCCTTGCCCAAGCATGCTAAAAGGCAAATTATGGTAAACAGCAAGGAATTGTTCTGTTCAAAGGATGAGCTCAAAGAAGAAGCGAAAAAGCCACAAGAAAACGAACCTGACGTTTGCGCGTCTAGCCTAGAGCCAAGGGATTGGCGTTTTCCTTATATAGACTATGTCCTTTACGGGATATTATCCGAAAGTTCAAAAGAAGCCAAAGCCATTTAGAGAAGGGCCATCCGGTTTTACTACAATGCGGAACTCCAGACGTTGTACAGAAAATCCTACGACAGAGTTTTACTTCGCTGTCTTTCCAACCGCGAAGCTCAAAAGGTACTCGAAGAAGCTCACGCTGGCATCTGCAGAGCACATCAGCCAGGACCGAAACTCTGGAATAGAATCCGAAGGATGGGTTATTATTGGCTTAAGATGATGATAGAAGCAGTCAACTACGCCAAGAAGTGTAGGGCCTGCCAAATACATGCAGACTTTATACATCAAGCTCCAGAATATCTCCACCCGACTGCTACGTCATGGCCGTTCGAGCAATGGGGTATGGACATCATAGGGCCAATTTCTCCGCCATCAACGAGAGGACATCGGTTCATTTTGGCCATAACTGATTACTTTTCAAAGTGGACTGAGGCCATCTCCCTGACCGAAGTAAAATCGTCAGATGTTATCAAGTTCATCAAGCACCATGTGCTTTATCGCTTCGGGGTGCCTAGAAGAATAATTCACGACAACGGACCTCAGTTCGTAAGCCAAGTGTATTCCAGATTCTGCAACAAATACAGGATCGAGGATGTGGTTTCATCGCCATACTACCCTGCAGCCAATGGTCTAGCAGAAACTTTCAATAAGACCATTATAAAACTTCTTAAGAAGTTTGTGTCATCCAATCAACGGGATTGGGACGAAAAGCTCGGAGAGTGTCTGTGGGCATACCGAACCACAGTCCGAACTCTCACCAATGCCACTCCGTTCTCCTTGGTATATGGATCAGAAGTGGTCTTGCCTTTGGAGATCCAAATCCCTTCATTACGAGTCGCGTTAACAACAAGGAT
Organism: Dracaena cambodiana; assembly: GCA_036321105.1. NCBI lineage: Eukaryota > Viridiplantae > Streptophyta > Magnoliopsida > Asparagales > Asparagaceae > Dracaena > Dracaena cambodiana. The sequence continues at coordinate 10,544,481 of JAYEPQ010000017.1, forward strand.
GACAGGAGAAGAAAAGTATCAGCAAAGGCTCCAAGAGTTAGAAGCCTTGGATGACAAACGCTTAGAAGCTCAACAGAGTATCGAGCTATACTAGGCGCGGATCTCCAGAACCTTTAACAAGAAGGCTAAGCGAAGGACTTTTAGGAAAGGTGATCTGGTCCTTTCAGTTAGAAGACCAATCATAACAAGCCAGAAGCCTATGGGAAAGTTCCAGCCAAAGTGGGAGGGACCCTTCGTCATTGATACGGTCTACTCCAACGAGGCGTATCGGTTGACAAAGCCTAATGGTGACAAGGTTCTAATGCCAATCAACGGCAAGTTCTTGAAGAAGTATTATCCTTAGCAAAATTGCAGAACACCAGTCATAATACGGCCTGGGCAGTTCTATGCTAGTCATGAGCAAATAGTTTCTCTGTGATCAGAACTTCATTAATGAAAGTTCTCGGTTCCGGACTAAAAAGCCTTTAGTTCGCGAACCAGATTTCTTCATATCAAATTTGCCAAGTTAAAAATTACCTCTGGCGAACCAGATTTTCTTTCTATCAAAATTTGCCAAGTTAAAAATTACCTCTGGCGAATCAGATTTTCCTATCCACCAACATTTGCCAAGTCAATAACACATTTGACGAATCAAGTTTATCAACAAAGAAGTTCATTCATTCAAAGTAGTTTTGGGTACTTAGAAAATTCTGATCCATTTCGAAATTATCAAGTTAACAGTTATCTCTGGTAATCAACATCAGAATCATCTTTCAGATACTCTCAGTTACGTAGAAAGAAAAGAACTTCTTTATTCATCATCAGAACAAAATTACAGAGAATTCTCTAAGTGCTATACAGCCAATAAGAGTAAATACAAAAAAAAGGTGAAACTTGCTTCTGTTCAGATCAAAAAGTTTGCTCCTGCAGGCCCTTCTTCTGGAATGACAGACTTGCTTCTGTAACCGCCTCTTTCGGTATGGTTCAGATCAAAAAGTTTGCTCCCTGGCCTCCACTTCCAATTTGCTCTTGTAGCCTCCTTTTTTTTAAGGATGGCTTAAAAAGAATAATCTTGTTTCTTCTTTCCGACCACAATCAAGGACCTCCTGGTTGGCCCTCCCAGGAATGATGCTAGTGAATTGATTAGTTCAAAACTGGGCATACCGAATGCGAACCCCAGCTATATAGCTGACGGGTTGCGCAAATTCAAGGTCCTGGTCATTAGTACCCCAACCTTGTAGGATACTAGGAAAGAAGGAAGAGGAGGGCATAAATCAGAAGAAGAAGTATACCTTAATTAAGGAAAAGGACTACGTCAGAAGAACCTTGTCGGTAAGATACCCCGCTGGTTTGATGCAGTCTGGAGGTCTTGTGATATGCCAACTCTTATCCATCACTTCGGTTGAAGAAGAAGAAAGCGTAGCTGTGCTGGTGGATCGACTACAAAAGAGAGAAAGAGAAGAGAATCAAGAAGAAATTTTCTCACGGCTGAATGATCCTTCATTGAAGAAAGCATGTGCCTTATATAGGCGAGCTGCTAACTGTGACCTCCAGTTTAGAAGAGATAAGACCGATATTTTCGGTCAAGATTTTCAGTTCAGATCTCAACAGAATTTATTATTGTTGCATGGGACGCTTAGATATTGCAACCCGGAGATCTCGTCATTAATAGAGGCATGCAACGCTTGGAATTCCACGACCAAACGGCTGCATCCCACGGCTCGCAGAAGTCTCTACAAATTCTGAAAAATCTACGGTCTATTCCGCAAGCTTCTAGACGAAGCATCGCGGACCAGAATTCCGGAACTCGGATTGCGGGTCAGATATGGATAGTGTAAATCCGCGAACCCCTAAAATTCACGTGACTTAAAAAAAAAAGTCGCGTAACAGATATACAGATACCAGAATTTTACGATGGTTCGCAAACTTCAGTAAAAAAATGGCAAGTTTGTTACAAATCTTTGAAGAATAATTGCAAAATCACGCCTCGGAAGGCCAAAATGAAGTTCTCCATAAACGACAAGGGAACTATTACAAAAAAAAGAAAAGAAAGAGGAACATAAAGCAGTGTACATAAGAGTTCTACAACTCAATGGTTCAAGAGAACATTTATTTTCTCCTCTGCGTCATCAATGTCTTACTGAAGGATCTCATAAGTTTGAACAGTAGCTTGGCGACGCAGTTCTTCGTCACTAGCAATAACATTCTGCGCTGCAGCAGCCTCCAGCGAATCCAATTCAGCTTGCATCGCTTGGAGATCCCTGGATATATTGTCCCTCCGATGCGACAAATCGGCCAGATTCCTCATTGACTCATCACGCTCCTTGGTGATCTTGGCTAGGAAAGGTTGAGCTTTGGCAATGGCTTGATCATGGCCCTTGACAATTGAAGCAGCGGCTTCCACTTGAAGAACTAGAGACTCGCGGTCTGATTGGCCCTTTTCTAAAGAGGCCTTGCAAACATCTACCCTCTCTCGAGTCTCCTTCTGGAACTTAAGCTGTTCCTCTCTCAGCTTCTGGAAGATGATTTCCACTGTCTCAGATTTATCAGCACTTCTGGCCTTCGACAGAGATTCAGCATGCCTTTGAAGCTGAGTTATCATAAGCCTAAAAGGAGCAGCTCTATCCTCTCCACCAATGCTAACAATACTAGTTAGATAAATGTTGAGAACATTGGCGATCGAAGCAAAAGGAACCCCCTTTAGTACTTTATCGATACAGTGGTCCTTAAACTGAAGGAAAGTCTCCACCGTGTCCTTCAGCAAATCACTCTCAAGCATGTCAATCTCTGCATGAGAAGGAGTAATACTGGATGAGGTAGAAGCGGGCTGATCCGCAACAGAAGGAATGATACCTCTAGAGATTTCCGCGGAGCTACCAATCACAGTCTCCTGAACTACAGCATCAGTTGGAGCAGTTGTAGCCAAAACCGTAGACATGGCAACCGAGGGAATCACTGCTTCTGAAGTATCAACCGCGGCAGTAGTAACTTCGGTCGCTCCACCAGTGTTAGCTCCCACGATGGTATTATCTAGTGAAGCCACCTTCGCGCCCATGCACTCTAAGTCCTGAGTCAAAATTGGAGCTAGCAAAAAAAAAAAAAAAAGAAGAAGAAAATTGACAGTTAAGTATTACAGTATCATTTGATAAGATAGCATAATTGCTGAAGAAAGAAGATGAAGACCTGAAGGTTGGACGCTGGATTCTCCAAGTCCATACACTTCAGGACCAAACACTTTGGGCCCGTATACTTCGGCTCGAACCTCCTCGCTCAAAAAGACATATTTACCATGATCTGAAGGAGGAGTAGAAGAGCGGAAACTGTCACTACTGGCGTCATCATCGTCGTCCCATTCATCTTTATCTTCGGAAGGGGGAGCTGCCTTTGGAGAGTCTGGTGCGCGGGTCTCCCCAATGATTTGCACTTCATCAGCAGTGTCCTGAGCAACAGGAACCACAGAGTCCTCTTGTAAAGCCGAAGGAGCACTAACTTCAACGTCGGCCTGGCCAAAAGAAGGAATAGAACCCTCTTGAGTAACAGGAGTAGGATCACTGCAGAGAACAGGTCCTTGACTCCGACGCTTCTTAAGGGAACGGAGAATCAAAGATGAGTCATCTTCCTCCTCCTCGGACGAGGGATTCAGAAATCAGAGTGGGTGTTGCAGTTCCTATCCCAGACAGAGTGCTTTGCAAATCAGTTCAGTTCTCCGCAGAATGGTAGGCAAGTCGCTAAGACGCCGTAGCCTCTTTCGCTTATGTAAAGACTTCTCAGGAGAAGACTGCGGTGGAGGAGAAGTCTTCCTCGACCTCGGATCTGGAGAAGCATCAAAGGAGGCAACCTGAACCAGTGCATCAGTGTTATCTTCCTTTTGTTCTGATTCATCAGACGCACTGTCCCCCCTGAAGTCCACCATCTCTACCACTTTGTGCTGCCAGCTTTCTTTTTCTGGGCATACCAGGATCTGATCTCCTGCAGACTGGTATGGTGTACGTTGAAACTCTAAGGAGCGGAGTTAGCATCCGCAAACCATTTACAAAAGCAGAAGCTCATACTCGAATTCGGAGTTTTGAGCGGAAGATCAAATTTGGCTTGAGTTCCACCTGCGACGAAGTGAAACCAAGCTCGAGCTCCCTCAAGAACATTCCCAACAAAGCTTAATTCTCTATTGGGATTGCCAACGTAAAGCTGATCATACCCAAACTGTCGGGCAAAGCGACTCAGGTAGTAAGGTTCGATATAGCAAAGGTTCCCCAAACGAAGAACCAGATGCCTAGGCGGATGTTTATCAACCACCAAAAACATCCCGAGGAGAGGGTAGTAAATTTATCGACACCAACAGTGTCCGCGAATTCTTCCCCATACCCAGCATTCGGGAAGTATGGGAAACATTTGAATAACTCAAAAGTTGAGAAATGACGAAGGGTTTTGCGGATTGTGGCCATGTAGCCTCCCTTCCACTGCGACCTCTCATAGTGCTGCACTTTGGGAGCACTTAACTCAATCTGCGAGTTTGCAGGACTCATCAAAGTAGGGCAATGTAGAACCAGCCAAGCCATCAAATAAGTATAAGGAAGTTCTACATGCGGATTGGGAGTCTTAATGACCGGATCTCCTTTCTTCCTTTGCTCCTCCTTCACCTGGCAGAATTTGTCAGATAATCTCCTCAGTCCGCTCTGGATGCTGCAAACCATCGCAGGTAACAAACTGAGCCGCCTACCAAATGCTAGTAGGACGGCTCGGTATACGGCTCTAATGGGTATGTTTTCCTGCGAAGGAATAACACACTTCTTCAGCCATACCATCAAAAAGCCCGCCAAGAAGGCAGGATCGGACAAAGGCTGGAGGGCCTGATAGTGAAAACTTTCAAAGGACGTTCCAGCCTTGAAGACGTCCTCGTCAGATTCAGTGATATAAGCATCTGTCCCGAAACTGGCGATTCTTCTCTCAACTTCCTGTACAGAAACTGGAGGAAGGCAAGTAAAGTTAAGACTACCCTTAGAGAAATTGGGCAGAAGATACTGCAGCCACTTCTTTGGCTTCAAACTACGAGTGCCAGACGTGTGGGTGCAAATATGGTAGTGGCAGAGCAATTCCCAGTAAGTATTATAAATCAAAGGATCCCGGGTCTTCAACAGATGGAGTTCTTCCCCGGTAGGGACATACTCTTCGTACGGGATGTCTCCCATGGGTAAGCCCGAAATTTCATACATTTCATGAAGGGCAAAACCCAACTCGCCACGAGGGCTAAAGACTATACAAGTATCAGGATTGTACAATTCCAGTAAAGCAAAAAAATGAAATCTACTAGCAGGAATACCGTGCTGAACAGCCCTGATAGCATGATATAGCCCCGCATAATGAAGCTGATCCCTGAAGGTTTTCAAGAAGAAGTCAGTCAAGACTGCCCACTCTCCTTTTGAAGAGCAGTGAACCCATCCAGGGGGACGAAAATCCTGAACAGGAAACTCTCCTTGCGCATTGGTAAATCGGTGCAGGAAAGTCTGCGCAATTATGGAAACCTCGCCTCTGGGGAGGTCATGTTTAAGCAGTCCCGGAAGAAATCCACAAAAGTGTTTTCCACTACCACGAGGAAAAGCACCTCGAGTATTGAAGCCCTCCAACAGGATATCGTCTTGTGGCCTGTTTATGTGACAGTCCATTCGCCTAGGCACAGAAAGGGATTGAAAGAATAAGAATGGATAAGATCTCTCCATATTGGGGAGAAACAAGTGGCGACGTTCAACTTGGTGAAGCCACTTGTAATCGCCATCTTCCAAACCACTGTCGGGCATTGAAATATGGTCCCCAAACAAAAAGACAGGTTTGGGTAACGGAGACCGATTATCTCCTTCAAAAGATACATTGGTCATCAGCTCTCGCAATGTTGAGCGAGAAGGGTGGAGAATCTTATCTTCTCTCTCTTGGCTGTCTGATGTTGTACAATGTGGGAAGACATGACCAAATCTGATCTCTTTCTCCCCATCATAGCCATCAGAGTATCCGAAATAATGGTTTTTAGGCCAAGGATTCAAAGCATAGTCGACTGCAAAAGACATTCAGATTCAAAGTAATGAAAAAAATAATAAGAAAGGGACTGCCTTTCGAAAGTTTTCTCTATTACCTCCAATCAACGGTTCCTGCCGAACCACTATTGAACTGGAGGTTGCTCGAGGATCTTGACGACCACTGGCGGTAGCATCAGAGGAAGAAGATTTCTTTGGCATCTCTTGCAGATTGAGAAAACCCTTCGAATCAAAAACTATAGGAGATTGAAGACGAGAAGTCTGAGGAGCTCTAATGAAAAATTCAGATTTCAAATTTCTTGGGATAAGGGTAGCCTCTCTCGTAAAGTGAAGATTATATAGCCGGTGATTGGACGACCGAGATCTCCGAACAGACATGATATCTGGCTCGAATTGTGTGGATACCTTTTCATTTAATGCGGCTCAGAAAAACGCCTCGAATATGACGCCGTAGGGAAGCAACTGCCTGCCAGCCTTCCCGCAAAAAGCTCACGACCCTAATACAGAGTCGGTTTCTCCTCAAAAAGTGAAGTTTGCGAGCCTAATACAGAGCCGCTTTTTTCTCAAAAAGATAAAGATGAAGGCTCGCGCCCCTAATACAGAGTCGCGCCCCTTCCGAAGCAAGAGTTCGCGACCCTAATACAGAGTCGTCTTCTACTCAAAAAAAAAATGAAGGCTCGCGCCCCTAATACAGAGACGTGTTCCTTCCGAAGCGAGAGTTCGCGACCCTAATACAGAGTCGTCTTCTACTCAAAAAAAAAATGAAGGCTCGCGCCCCTAATACAGAGACGTGTTCCTTCCGAAGCGAGAATTTGCGACCCTAATACAGAGTCGTTTTCTATTCAAAAGATGAAGGCTCGCGCCCCTAATACAGAGACGTATTCCTTCCGAAGACAGTTCGCGACCCTAATACAGAGTCGCTTTCTACCCAAAGATGAAGAGTCGCGCCCCTAATACGGAGACGTGTCCCTTCAAAAGTTCGTGACCCTAATACAGAGTCGTCTTCTACTCAAAAAGAGAAAGGCTCGCGCCCCTAATACAGAGACGTGTTCCTTCCAAAACAAGAGTTCGCGACCCTAATACAGAGTCGTCTTCTACTCAAAGATGGAGAGACGCGCCCCTAATACAGAGACGTGTTCCTTCCAAAACCAAAACAAAAGTTTGCGACCCTAACACAGAGTCGTCTTCTTCGCGATACAAATCAACGATCCTAACACAGAGTCGTATGATCCAAAAATTGTCAATAAATGAGGCCCTAACACAGAGTCACATTTCCCTTCAAAAGTAAGAAGCAATAGTGATGCTAATACAGAGTCACAGACTTCCGCAAATACAATGGAGATTCTAGTACAGAATATTATATCCAAAGTATTCCAAAATTCCTTAAGAGTCATGAGAGTTTTTGGAAACTTTGGAGGGGATTTTGTCAGCGAAAAAATTCTGGAAAAGCAAAGCAGATTCACGATTTCAGAGATAGAAGCCCGCAACTCATCTGATCCGCGAATCTAAGAAACTGAGGTCCGCGAATTTAAGAAACTGAGGTCCGCGAATCTAAGAAACTGAGGTCCGCGATCCAGACGACAGAACAGGTTCGCGAATCTAAAACTGAGATTCGCGACACTACCCATAGCTTTCGGGTGGGGGTTTAATACAAAGTCACCCAACCCGAACAGAAGAATTGCCACCTCGGATCGTGGGAATAACTGCCAAACGAATGCGCGGCGTTATTTCGATCGTGGAAATAACCACCTAACGAATATGGCGGCACTTCTCGAGTAGTGGAAGCTAACGGTAGAGCAAAATATGGCGGGACGTTACTCCAAGCCCCCTATAAAAAGCGGGGAGCGAAAGAAACACAGGGACACAGACAGAGACAGACGTCTTCTCCCAGAAATTACCCCTTGTGATCAAGAGCAAAGAGCCCCTTTTTCTTTCTTTTAGCCAACTGAGAGAGATTGTACGTAGTGTCAACGAAGAGCAGGATCGTCCTCCATAGTTACCTAGAAACCCAGCCTTAAACAAAGAGGAAGTCCATCTTCCTCATCTTCTGTAAACGAAAAACCATTAGATTGTAATCTTTTATTGAAAGATTGTCAGTAAAGAGAAATTCAATTTTTATGGCGAACAGTGACTAATTAAAAAAATTAAAAAAACAAAAAACTGAAAAGAACAAAAAAAATTGAAAAATAAAATAAAAAAATTTAACAACAAATTTATGTATTTTTATTAATAGATCAACCTAATTACAGATGAAGGAACAAATTTAGATTTGAAATTAGATAGGAGAGTAGATTGGACGATACACTTTGAATTTTATGAAAAAAATTAAAATCCGAAAAATAAATACCGTTAACAGTAGTTTTGAGACAAGTATAAATCTATTTTTCACTTCACAATAGTTTATTAGGTTAAGGACAAAGATGATAACGATTGAGTAAGTCTTCTTTCTCTAAACGAAGAAAAAAATGTGAGAATAAAATAATGGGGTGAGCCTGGTATTAAGGCAATAGTTTCGAGAATGATAAAATAATGGGTATGCCTGGTATTAAGGCAATAGTCTCAAGAGTGAAAAAAGAGTATGATCTAAGTAATCGGGAACTTTGCGCCTAAATAAGCGTGAATATTCGCATGAAATCTGAAATATTCTAAAAAAAGAAAAAGAAAAAGAAAAGAGTATGAATCGAGTAATTGGGTACTTTGCGCCTAAACAAGCGTGAATATTCGCATGAAAAGTAAAATATTCTTAAAAAAAGAAAAAAAAAGAAAAAAATGTTATGAGAGAGGAGATGAATCATGAGTTAGAGTTGGAGTCAAAAGCCAAAATAGACTATCACAAGTGCACGTAGATGTATAGAAACTAATGGATTATCTGTTATCGGGTATTGAAAGATAAGATTTAAATTTTTGATTAAAATGATAAGTGTATTTGGTATGATACTCAATTTGAAAATTGATAATCTAAATGCTTTCTTGAGTTTGTATATTAGTGAGATTAATTGATGAAAATATTATTAAAAAAAAAATTTCTTTCTTTTGTATAAAATTTTTATTTTCTTAATTTTTGGTTATCCTTATTTTTCTTTTCTTTATTCCTTAATCTATTTTTTCTTGAATTTTGTAGGTATATTCACTGCAAACTCTCATGAGACAACACTCGTCCACTAGGTTAACCTAGGCGTTTAAAACCTTGTTGCACGTGCTAAGTACAATCGTGAGTCCTGCAAAAGTGAGTTAGGATTTTTCTTTTTCTTCTTAGATTTAGGTTTTGCTCGAGAACTAGTAAAAGATAGGTGTGGGGATGTGATGAGTATCATATATTATATTTTTTTCTCCCATACTTTATCTATTTTTGTATATAAATAAATGCTACTTGAGTATTGTTAGTGTCTTTTTCAGGTAATCCAATTCATACAAGGAGATGGTATGAAATCAGAGCCGAATTAGGAAATCAAGTCCAGAAAAGAGTTCAAAGAGAGTTAAGCTACAAGATTAAAATACTGCAAAGAGTCAAAATCAAATACAGTCAGGAGAATCACGTATACAAGACAAGCGACTCGTGTAGGAGAAAACCCAAGACCAGTGGCTATATTTTGGCCGCCAAATGCTGCCAAAAGGTGGGCCCACGCGTTGATGTTTCTTCAAGGGCTTCATTGTAATTTTGTAGTTTTTCAGTTCTGTTAGAATTAGCGTTTGATTTTCGAAGCCTATATATTGGCCGTATCCTTGTATTCGATGGGATCCTGTAATTTTTTGTACTCGTTTTTCATTAATAAAATTAGGATTTTGCTGAAGGGGTGGCGGCCATAACACCGTGCTCCAGAGGTAAGCCATTGTTTTGAGATCTTTACTTGCTTTCTAGATAGAGTTAATTGCTTTCTAGTTTAGGTTTTATTGCTTTCTAGATTAGGATTAACCATATTTATGAATAAAAACTTGATTTTGCTTATTAAAAATATGAGGAGTTAATTAGTTTAGCTCTAGGATGTAGATGAAATTAGGATCCACCATATAATTGCTTTCTAATATTTTTCTTCTTAAATAAAATAATAAAGATATAATTTTTTCATAAAAAGATTAAAATACAAGAACTCGAAATTAAGACTTTGACAGGTTATACTTGAATTAGGTTTCTTGATAGTCTATACTTAGTTAGAGTTTGGGGTTGTTAATTTTATCTTTTTCATTGAATTATCTGAAGATTTAGTTTGTTTTTATGAAAAGTTGTATCTTCGATGAGTTATGATTGCACACCACTTGATAACTCATACTTAGGGCACTTTAAATAAAGATTAAACTAAAAAAATCAAATTTTTATGATAGAAGAAGATAATAGAAGTAAGAATATGGTTGGAAACTAGTGAATTTTAGATCTTAGGCTATTTAGATAGTAACAAATCCAATCTAAAAACTCATAGTTAGTCCGTTAGACTAAGGAAAGAGTAAGAAATGCAAAAACACCTGAGATCTCTGTGGCAACGACCTATTAAATGCTACAACTGACATTGTACGCTTGCAGTAAATATCACATCAGCTGCCACTGTTTGTGTGGCAATTTGTTCCGAGTAGCATTTAGTTCTATATGATACTTAGTTCCCTTCACTTCCAGTTAGTGTCTGGCTTTGGTACCACTTGTAATGCTCCCGACTAGAAAATTAGATAGTAAAACGTTAATAACATATTTGCGTAGGAATATGCTAAGCTTCTGGTGGAATAGCATGAATTAAAATAGTTTATATTTAGTCACGAATTTCTCTCCCAAAAAATACTAGTTATGATTACTTTTATGGCTTTATGGGAACCACTATAAACTACTCTATCTCTTTTCTCATATTCGATGTGGGACTATTGAGATAGTGGCATTACATAGACTTCGAAGTATTTTGTAAATACATGTAAATTGGTCAGTTATCATTATGCATATTCTTTATAGATCAACTTTCTAGAGATAGAAGGGGCTTCTTTTGGAGATTTATTCGAAGACGTCAGAGAATCATTTTCCAATCTTCCTGGAGGAGTATTCTCATGGTTGATTTGTATTCGCCCCTCCCATCTCTTGTACTGAAATGGGAATTAGTGCGAGCTAGAGCCGTACGTCCCGAGTCACTTTTTTTGATAATTTGGATATGACTAATTGTACATCAGGAGTCCTAACATTATTTGGATTTCAGAGGGAGTTTGGTTGATGGAGCATGAGCTTGGCGACATTTTATAATGGGTTGTATGAGTGTTTTTTTTCTGTTTACTAATGAAATATCCAAAGTTGTAGATAAACCTGGCCTTATGTCGCTGGTATCCAGGGACAAATACTTCAATCCCTTCCTACAACCTAAAGTCATCATGCCTGGGTTCAACTATTGAGAGGTTTGAAAGGTTGATCAACAAATAGTCTTTAGCTGGTTGTTGACCTCCTCGCGTAGCTGGAGTACATGAGTATATAAAGGGTGGCTGAATACATCTGAAGTCCTCACTCTACTATTGTTGGTGATCAAGGGAGCAACCAAGGAGGAGCAGTATCTACAGAGGTTCCCCAAACCCATCCAAAAAGGAAAGTAGGCCCTTCGTCCACTCCATCTTCCCCTACTGAGTGGTGCCCCTAATGAACATTCATCCAGGCTCACCTATGGCCAAGAAGCGAAAATGCTTGATCAACTTTTTGATAAGTCTGCTTCCTCTGGGGACATAACAGTTAGTCAACCAATACCAGTAACCACTATATCGGCTCCTGTAGCTGTAGTATTGCCATCAGCAATGACTTCACTTGATCCCTTACTGCCATCGTCTCCTCCAGTAACAAGTGTCATCTACAACTAGGGCTATATCTTTAACTTTTCATTGGGTGATAGAGCAAAGATTGGAACATGTAGCTTGAGATAGAATATGTGCTTTTGCAATAATTTCTTCGGTGATAAGCACCATACATCCTGATCCCTTCCCCATTTTAACGTTTTAACGACATCTTCACATACTGAAGCAGTACATGATGACGATCCCCCTATCGTTGGACACATTGCTATCCCATAGGAAGTTGTTGTTGCAAATCAGCCTGGTGAATTTGCTAGAGGTGATGAAGCCAGGGTAATGGACGATGAGAAATCAACGAGCGACATGCTTCAAGATAATCTAGAAGAAATTCCATTTGCATAGCAGGAGGAATTTGTTGATGATAGCGGGATCGTGGTAGCCAGCGATGAGCCACTAGCTGAGCACATACCCCAAGATCATCCAGAAGGCGATAATCAATCATCTAATTTCGGGAGAGAAGATGATATAGTCTTGCTCATGATTCTCCAATCCATGTTTTCGGCATCAGTGCAGTTGTCTCTATTTCAGGTTTCTTAAACCTTGAAAGTTCTACTCCAATGGCTCAAGTAGATATTCCAACAATTTTTGGAGAGTTTACCTTGTTGTTAGGAAGAATACAAGCACCTCCAAGTCTGCCTGATCCCCAAGCTAGCACTGATACAACTCTATCATGGATGAAGGTTTTGGGGTGTTAGGGAGTGTTGATAACGGTGGTGAGGGTTTCATTACTCCAATTGACTCAACTCCTATATATGACACTGTCCAAGTATGAGAGGATCCTGCAGATGTCTACACGGTCGTTCATGCATCAGGTATTAACATGTGCTTTTAGTTTATTTATTGCATTTAGTTCTATTTTGCAATCATCTTCACTTGTTACTTGCAGCCATGATATGCAAGTATTATTTAAACCTTGATATATATCGCACCAAATTTGGCGTGTAATCGAACTTTTCCCTTTACACATGCTACTTCTTTCACATCTAGGTAACATGGCGATTGTTTCGCAGGATTTCGATTCTAACTATTTACTTAGTATGTCATTTGCTTTGTGATCACAACTTTCGTACTTCCTCTCTCACTAGGGTTAATGTGATGTCATCTAATTCTAGATTTAATTGTGCGCATTGTTAACATTTTCTTTTTTTTTCTCCCCCTTTTTCAGTGGGTTCATTGACTCCTCAAAGGAATATAATAACTGTAGCACCTCCAGTTCAGAATTTGGGGTTACTTTATGTTCCATCCATCGCATGGCAACCCCATTGTATCTGAAACACCTTCAACTTCTACACATCTTCTTCACTTAGTTTGAGGTCCTGGCAAGCACCAATACCTCCACCGAGTATTGTCAAGTGCCCCCTTTGACAGCTAGCATGTGAGATATTCCTGCCTTCCTAGCAATAACAGCTTCTTCTCCTTTCAAACTCCATGCTCCTTCTACATCTTCATCTTTACGGGATAGAGTTAGTAAGAACTATCTAAGAAGGATCACCTCCACATCCTACGATACAGTGAAAGATTGTGTAGATGAAATATTAAGAAATGGCTTGATTCCTTTAGAAGCCATTGAGGATATACTAGCTAGCTCTTATGCCTCCATTAGCTATGTCATGGGAAACAAAGCAGCTGCACCTTTCGAAAGATATGTTAAGCTTTCATGCGCTCAGCGAGTGCTTGGAGAATTTTTTATGCATGTCTCATGACTCTCTAGGTGGATGTGTTTAAAGAGCATTTGATGAAAGAATTCCAGCAGCAAAGGGAGGAGCTACCTAGACAACGAGATTTAATCACTCAGTCTTTGGAAGATGTTCAGCGAATCCAACAGCTTGTTGATAAGAAAGTTCAAGTGGAAGATTTGGAGATCACCAATCACAATCGCAGGATTGCAAACTCACGCTAGATTTTGGAGGAAATCTTGAAGGAGATCAAAGAGTAAGAGGTCCGACTAAATGCTATGAAGATTAGCAGAGAGGAGGCACTAGTTCGTCTCAATGAATCCAATTCAGCCAGTCAAAGGATTCTAGAAGAAAGGATGGCTATTCAAGCTAGAATAGATCATCTTCCTTTTGGACCTCCTAAAGAAATCGAGATCTTGGCAGAAATTAAGGCTACTATTAAAGGCAAAGTAAACAAGAAGCTCTTTGAACAGCACCTGAAGACTTTCAAACATAGGCCTCAATAAAATTTTAATTGGCTACTTTTCATTATTATGGTTTCGAGACAATATATTTCATTTTTGTTGTTATGTTGTAGGTTTAAGTTAACCTGGGATGGATGATATTGGACATCTCATTTTTTTGAGCAAACTAATTTTGGTTGATTGGACGTTTGATATTGAACTGTGGTTTGTTATGCCAGCAAGAGGTTTAATATTGAACTTGTTATTCGACCTTGTTTTGAATGTAGGTTTTATGTTGAACTTAGTCTTTGTGGATTTTTTTTACTTGCCAGAGACATGTTTTATGATCTGTTTACCAAAAATCTCTTAAAGCATTAAAAGTGTATTCTCAATATTTCAATGAGTTTTGGTTGTCCATCTATTATTATTTTAATTTTCTGGTAATGCATGTAGAGGTCTGATATTGAACTTTAAGTACTTAGCTAACCCTTTTAGTAGGAGATTTAATGTTAATTTAATAATTTTTTGGATTTAATTTTATCCAGGGATATATTTGGTCATTTGTGACGTCGAAGCACCTATCATGGAAGTAGTTTGACAAATATTCATTATATTTATGCTCAGAGATGCAATATAAGCAGAGTGCTTGATCAATTAATAGATATCTCATTCTTGTTTTACTTTGTACAATGACATGTTCAAATACTTTGTCAAATGACATTCGCACATGATCCATTTTCATGGAGTTTTTGGCAAATCTCCAGTTATGAACGAATTCGAGGTGCTTTTACCAACTATCATTTGAGTTGGACTAGCTATGCCATTCCCCTCAATGTGATGAGTTAGTGAGAGTTTCTTTTAGGCTTAAAGGCCAAAATTTCTCTCTATTCACTGCCTTAGAGGCTTTGCACTCAGTTTAACTCCTTTTTTTTTAATAATAATACTGAAGGATCGGATTGCCTACGATCTTTTCAGGATTCAAAGCGTTAGATGTTGCTTCATTTTTCAGGACGAGCATCGTGCCGAAATTCCACCTCAAAAATGACTTGGTATTAGTGGCATCCCTTTGTTGGTCGTGTCGAAGAGACCCAGCCTTATGGTTTCTGGATCTTTCTTTCTACAGATATAAATATCCTTGAGGTGATCTGGGTACTTCTAGAATTGAGCTCTCTTCTCTTTCGAGGGGCTTTGGCTTTTCTCTCTGCTTAAGACAAAGAATTTTGGCCAACCTTCTCCTGCAAATATACCATCTACCCATCTTTATCCCGAATTCCAATATAAAAAATTCATCAATTATCATATTTATTAGTTCTAAATTATATAACTATAATTAGAATTATAAAAATTTGTTCCAAGAAAAGTTTTATAAAATAGTTTTATCTTGTTATATGAGTTATTTCAAAATTTATGATTTTTTACTATATTTAACATAGTTTAGAATGTGGTTATTTAGTGTTGAACATAGTTTAAAATGTGGTTATTTAGTGTTGAACTATAGTATACCAGTGATAGTAACTATGTTGGTTAGACCAAAACTTATTACTCTTTTTGGAATTAGGAAAAACTTTCTACACAGAAATTTTATATAACTAGACTATCTATCTTCACAAATTTTTCTGGAATTATTGGATTTTGTATACCATTTATAAGCTAATTTTAATCATAATTGTATACCTTAGAGTTTAATTAAGCAGATTTACAGTAACAGCAATAGTGTAGTAACCAAATCATAAAATACATTTCTAGTAGAATTGTGAAAAGACTTCTAACCAAGATTTATAGATCACTAAGTTTTCTATATGCAAAAGTTCTTTTGGATTTTATTTGGACTTGTATACTATTGTTGACATAATTATAATTATAACTGGAAGTTACAAGTATATGATCCAGTAAGTTGGCAATTGGGAATTATCAAGGCTAAACCCATAATTTCAACGCAAATTGAGGAAATATTTAAAATAAAAATTATAAATAATTAGATATGCTATATATAAAAATTTTCTTAGAATTATTTGAATTAATTTATTATTTTAGAGAAAAAAAATTAGAAGATAGGCTTATTGTTGGACAACAAGGTTGATATAAAAACGATGTTGAAAGTGGATTAACTTTGCTTGCTTTAGATCCTATTACTTCAATGTAGCAAGGATCCCTCCTTTGAATCACACCCTAGCTGTTCCACCTTGCCATGCTCTGGCCTCTTTAGTTGAAATGAGAATGAAGAGGAGAGTGGTTCTTTGGAAAAAAAACGGGAAAAAAAACAAAGGAGAAGGAGGTTTAAATTAAAGGGAGAGGGCTAGAACTTGTTTTCACAAATACCTTGATCATGGAATTAAGTCCTTTTGGTTGTTCAATAAAGAAATTAGATCAATTATTAAAAAAAAAAAAATATGAGACAATATATGGATTTAGTTTTATTAATAATATTTATTTTCTCCATATGCCACCTAAGCTTGGCAAGTGCCACTTAGTCAAAAGCAAAAACCATCCAATCCTATATCATGACAGGTAATATGTAAGTAAATTAATTTAGGGAAAAGTTAGGTTAATATATGTTAAGAGATATAACATTTTAATTATTTAATTACCTGGGTATGGTCAAATTTCTTATAAAATTCTCAAATTAATACTAGGAGAAGCTCTAGATAGAGAAACAAAAGAAAATTTATGACATGATTTTGATAGTTTAAAACTCAAGATCGAAACTAATACTACTTACTCATGGACTGCGAGCCAGTATTTTGCCAAATCTTGATCTTTCTCAGAAAATTTTGAGAAAATTAACAAACACTAAAAAAATTAGAAAAATAGGGACCCAAAGATAGAATATTTTTTAGACTTACAGAATTCAAATCATGCATATCGAAATTCTATATAGTTATCAATCACGCTTTAGTGATAGAGGGATTTGGATTTTCTCAAAAAATTCTAAAAAAATCACCAAAAATATGAGAAAAAAAGAAAAATTATGACCTCTAATTTAGAATTTCATTTAAGATATAAAATTATTTTAAGTCAGAAGATAGTGAAATGATGATCGATATGGCCAAAGTAGAGTTTCTATCATGCTCACATTGTCATATTCAAAAGTACAAGATATAATCAATATATCCTATTTAAATCAGTATTAGTATCCTGGATCTTATGTTGAGACTATTATGGGGTGTATTAATAAGGAGTTGGAAAGATAGCAGTGTTACACTGTACTAATTAGTCTAATTAGAAAGATTACATATTTTAATATTTGGAAATAATATTACACGTGGAATTCTAAAATGACCTGACTTGGTTGTGCCACTAGCTGGCGACCACCTTTGTCACCTAGTAGTCTGGTTAGGACAGGTTCTTGTGGAATTCCATAATAAGTTTGATATCTATCAGAGATCTAAATTCCCACTAGGCTCTGTCTTTGGGTTTATGGATTTTTTTTTTTTTTTTTGATAATAGATCCTCATAACTGATATCTAGTAATTAAAATCGTACGATAGTCCTTGGAAATCAACTTTCAAGATGCTATATTTATCACTAATCTCTTATTGGAGTTATGTTATTTTAACTAGGTCTAATTAATCAAGTCATGACTATGACTTTTCAAATCAAGTTACATAGTTATCTGGCTTGGTTAAACCACCGAGTTGTGGCATTGATCATTATCTGGAGATTTGACGATGTCTATTCCTTTCAGATTTTCTCCTATATCCTCATTTTTTATATAGGTCACTGCCATATGATTTGATCATGCTTATTGGCAAGATATCAAGACTTTTCCATTTATCGATAAACAAGTCTTAGTTTCTAGGATTTTGATTACCGATTTTTTTAAAAAAAACTATTTAGCTAGCCTATAAGAATTTTATCCATTATATCATGAATCAAAATGTTCCAATTAGCCCAAGCTCATCTACTCACCAATCCATCTTTACTCACCAAGTTCCATGATGACCAGCCATGATTTGGCTGTTGGCTGATGGTTCCTATTGCCAGCTGGTGATCGTATCTGATTACTATAATTATTGTTGCATCATTATTATTATCCCGAGCATAATTATATGATCTGAACCCAAATCTAACCTCTGCACATCAATATAACCAAAGTTACAACAAGAAATTCTAGATTTGCACAATATTGAAAACCGAGCATTTGGAACTCTATGGTTTACCACCATACTTGAAAACTTATCTAACCATAGAAAAATAGTTTGACAACCAAAGTTATTAATTTTGAAAAGGACCAAAATTGGTGAAAATAGCCAAAAATATATCAATAATAATTTTCTTTCGGTATTTTCTATCTCGTATTCCAGATATCTAGAAATTATTTTATATATTTTTCCTGCTTCACTCATTTATATCTACCTCTATATTAATTTAAGATTTTTCAAAAATTATCGATTCT
Source organism: Dracaena cambodiana (assembly GCA_036321105.1). Lineage (NCBI taxonomy): Eukaryota > Viridiplantae > Streptophyta > Magnoliopsida > Asparagales > Asparagaceae > Dracaena > Dracaena cambodiana. Next base: position 10,562,800 of record JAYEPQ010000017.1, read on the forward strand.
AGCAAATTCTGGAAAATAATAATTTAAATCATTGATTTTTCTTTAGCTTTCTTATTAAGTTAACTGAGTCATTTTTATTCAAACCAACACACAATCGTGGAAAGCAACTAATTTAAATTGAATTATTCTTATATTTACATACTCCCTCACTCAAAATTAATTCCTCCATCTTGATTCTTTCCTTCACCTCCTCACATCACTTAGCCAAGCAAGGAGCAGCATTGGAAGTGGTGGGGCAGCCATAGCGAGGAGGAGTAGAGTGCAAGTCCAAGTTATGGTGATGGTTTAATACAAATAGTACATCCACTCATCTTTTTATTTCTTTGTTTATAGCAGAGATATGCAATCTTGTTTATGAAATCTTGTGTATAGCAGAGATAAAACAAATAGTTATTGAGTCTATCTTTAGCCCCTGAATATGAAATCTTGTGCATTGTAAGCCATATTTTAGAAAGTTCCATGCTCATCAAGCGTGAGCAGACAGTCAGCCAGCAATACCACCAACCAATGATTTGGTTATGGTCGATGGCCATGAAACTCATTCCAAGAATGTATAACAGCCTATATTAATTTCATGAAGTTTGTTTACAATGAATCATAATGCACATAGAAGAAATCAAGTAGGATATAATATATTGGTTTTTCAATTTTAGAATTTGGTTTAATAAACTGTGGTTTCATGCTAGATATTTAGAATTTCTAAATATATTCGGAGAGCGAAAATAGGTCCCCTAGTTAGCCCTGAGAAGGTGGGAGTTTTCTCGAGTACTTCTATGATAAGAAAACCCCAGCCAGTTGTTCCAACAGCCAACCGACAATCTTACTATCACAGATGACTGCGAATCATTCCCTAGTTATATAGCTAAGCAAATACAGTTTTTTTATTATCATTAGTTGTTTTTAATACTTATTATAACACAATGAACACAAATACTAGGGCCTAGAGTTTAGTTTCTTGTTATTAAATTTATATTTAAAACTAAAGCTTGATGCTAGATTTATGCACATAATTCATGGGTATGATGTAGCTAATGTCACATCCAAATGAAATAATAATATTTCAAAAACTAAAAAGATATCTTATATGACAAAGGATTGATTACATAAAACTGCACATTGTTTTGAACATATGCACAAAAGAATTAAAAGAATAAAAGAGTAAAACAATATCTAGACAGAATATATATATATATATATATATATATATATATATATATATATATATATATATATATATATATATATATATATATATATATATATATATATATACTAACAATCTCTAGAAAGTGTTTCCACCGCTTATAGTTGCTCAGCCTCCTTGAGGCAAAACATGGTTTAGAATCTAAGAGATTAACATAACAAGTAACACAAAAAGAAAGAGGTTATACTATCATAATACTCAGAATAAGTAATTGTGAGCATATTATACTAATATCACTTGAGAAAATGTAAATTATGAATAATAGAACAAGTATGGAACAATTCTTAAGTATGACATCGGGATACACATAAACTAAATGTAAGTAACAAGTCTTAGTATGTTCCTTATTAAATATTAGAAACTGTGTAGATTGATAAGATTTGTGATAAGAATCCCATTACCATATAAAATATCTGTATACCTAGGACCTGACATTAGATTTAAGGTGTTAAACCATAATACACCATAAGGCACTCGAAACAAATTTCATATTAGAATGAACGCTCCATTTTGGAACTAAGAATCAACGTAATGCCCGCTACTCTTATGAGTCATGATTTTATTGCAATTAAATTTTAAATATGGTAAAAAGTAATTATAATAAAAAAAAAAGTTAGATTAATTAATCCAAATAAATAGTGGGGGCCACGACTCAGCCCATGTCCAAGTAAAATTTAACCCTTACCCTAAACCGACTAGGCTAATCAATTGGTTGTAATTAATAATGTTAGAGTAATTATATTAAAATTGACCTAACCTAATTAATAAGATATGATAAGATTTGATTCCAAATCTACTAGGATTCTATCATTAATTAGATAAGGAGTTTAATAGAAAACCCAACATCTCTAAAATGGGAGAGATTTGCCACACAACCCTTCCTAACGCAGCAAAATAGAGAGCAAAAATGCAGGAACAAAGAGAGTAGAGAAAAAAAAGAAGAAAATCAACCTTAACTCATGGTATTTTCGACATCTTACAAACACAACAAATAGAAGCATGATCTCAAATGAGATCGAAACTCCCAATTTGATCTCAAATTTCAATGAGATTAGACCATCGAGATAGGAAATATAGTAAACATAAGAAGAACATAAAAAAGTTATATGGGTTGGTCAACTAAAATCGACCTACGTCTATGGAAATAATAAGAGAGATTTATTATGAAAAAAAAAAGTTACAAGAAGAGATCTAAATATCTCTCTATCTCTCATAATAATAAAATCTCTCTCTCAATCCATTGCTCTCATCTTTTATATCACATACAAGAGATATATATAGTGTTAATATTCAAATCCTTTCAGGATAACATTATCATAATTTAGTTGGTGTTTTCATCAAATTAGGACACCATTAGCTGATCCATTAGTTGATCCCTGATTACATTTAGATACTCAATAAATGTGAGATACAAACCCAACAATCTCTACCTTGGCTCGTCCGATGAGCCATGCAATTTGGAGAAACTCTATTGTTTTCATCATCCACTTTTCGACATCCACCGCATAATCACTATGCTCCACCTACTGGAAACAATTTGTATGATCATCACCATCTCCATTCTTGAACACTTATGATCACTAAACCATGCTGTCATCATCTCCATACTTGCGTACTCATGATCACTAAACCATGCTATTCTCTGAGTACTCATGATTATTAAAACGTACTCCCTTTAACACTCATTATTACTATACCACGCTCTTCACCAAGCACTCATAATCTCTACACCATGTTCAACCTTGGTCAAAATACCTAAACCACCTGGGTACTCATAATCACCTCTTATGTTGTACACCAGACATAAGTGACCACTACATCATACTCCACCTTGATCCAGAAAACCATAGCTATCTCCAAAAATAAATTTTGATGATTATATATTACCATATACTACACCATGTCACGAAGTAACCGTATCCATCACTAAGAAGTACCATGCCCTATCTTATCATTGCGCAGTCAACCAACAATCGACCATCGATTATCCCGGTCAACATCGTCCCCTCGACCACCGTTGATCACCACTAATATGCACAAAATCAACACCAAACAGTGGATTTTGCCTAATACACAGCCACCACTGTATTTGGAAAGCTAGAAAATATACAATTCGGCTCCTAAATCAGCTTAATCGGGTACCGATTTCTCGATCTACGCTCTACTCAACCATAGTCGTCGATCAACACCTCAAAACACATCTCAACTTTTAGCCACTCCTTTGGTGTGTACAGCCAGAGATCTATGGTCCTGCACATTGCCTGTTGCACCCGGCTGGTTCTTTTTTTTTTTTCCTTCTTTTTGCTATATTTGCTCTTAATGCCTTTGCCAATCTCCTTGCTGACTTGACATTAGATCCGCTATCTCACTATCTCGAATCCATAACTCCAGCTCTGATACCACTTCTTGGGGAATGAGACCACACCATCGATCATCGGGATAGGAAATACAATAAACATAAGAGAATTCCATAGTTCGGCCAACCAAGTTCTACGTTCACGGAAACAATAGAGATTCATTATGAAAAAAAAGTTTCAAGAAGAGAGCCAAGTATCTCTTTACCTCTCACATTTTTCATAATAACAAAAGTTCTCCCAATCTATTATTCTCATATCTTAAATCACATACAAGATGTGTATATATATATATATATATATATATATATATATATATATATATATATATATATATATATATATATATATATATATATATATATATATAGTTACTATTGTAAACCTCTCAATAGCACTATTATTATCTAATTGATTTTTCAATCCAATTAGAATATTATTCTTTTGATCTAAGTCTAATTGGAACTCCTCATGATCCTTTGATCATATCTAAATACTCAACGAATGCAAGATATAAACATATTAATATCTACATTTGCTCGTGTCTGATGAGCCATACAACCTGGAGAAACTCTGTTATTCTCGCCATCCACTTCGCAGACATCCACTACACGATCAGTTCCACCTACCTAGAATAACTTGTACAATCATCATTGTCTTTATATTTGAGCACTTATGATTACTAAACAATGCTCTCCTCCAAGGAATCATGATCACTAAACCGTACTCCCTTCACTACCAAAAAATTGACTTTCATGACGAAAATTGACTTTCATGACGAATATTTAATGAGGAAAGTAAAAAATTGTCACTAAATGAAGGTATTTTGTGACAACAAATAAATATTGTCACTTGAAAATGATTTTTTATGACGAAAGTAAATACTCATCATGTAATCCTATTTTTTAATGATAACATATTAAAACTTGATACTAAATATATATTTTTAGTGACGATAAACTTTTATTATCACAAAACTATGCTTTAGTGATGAATATTTAGTGAGGAAAGAAAAAGATTGTCATTAAATAAGGATATTCTGCGACAACGAATAAATACTATCACTAAAAATTAGGATTTTTTGTGATGAAAAAAAAATAATCATCACAAAATCATAATTTTTAGTGATAACATATAAAAAATTGTCACTAAATATTATTTTTTTAGTGACGGTAAATTTTTATTATCACAAAATTCCATCTATATTTTAATATTTGTGACAATAGTTGTCACTAAGGGTTTTTTTAACGGATAAAATTGTCTCAAAAGTAACTTTTTGATTTTTCAATAATTCATTACTGAGTATCCCTATATATATATATATATATCCAACTGACTCTTCCCCTCCTTTTGCTTATAGACGTGATATCCCTCCACTTCTTTTAACTTTTTGGGATTTTACATATCTGACTCTTAAATCTTTAAAAATTTAAATTTAGTATCATATATCTTCATATTTATAAATTAGTCATCCAAATCTTTTAAGCTACTTCATTTTAGCTCCCATTCATATTTTTAGCTCGAATTTTCTATTATACCACTGAGTTATTTCACTTTAATCCTTCCCTTCACTCTTTCTCTTCTCTTCCTCTTTTTATTGGATTTTCCACCCCATTCTTCTCCTTTCTTTCTTCCATCTTCTTATTGGATTCCCTTAAGTTACTTTACTTTTGAGATTAACTAAGAGGGAAGAGAGAGAGAGGAGAAGAATGAGAGAAAACCCAATAAAAAGAGGAAGAGTGAAGGAAAAGGGAATGCATGACTAAATTGAAGTAATCAGAGGTATGACGGGAAATTTGGACAAAAAACTATGGCTGGAGAACTAAAGTGAGTAATTTAAAAGATTTAGGGACTAAATTATAAATATAAAGAGGACTAAATTTAAATTTTTCAGAGAAAAGAAAAAAGAAATTGAACCCATCAATGTCCTTTCTCTTGTTCTCTTCCTTTTCTTTCTCTCCGCTATTGGAATACTAACCAAAACCCTAACCCTAGTTCACTTTTTTTCCCCCCTATAAATCAAATCGACAGCCTACTCGACCTCGGTCCAAGCGGAGCTCGAGCTCCCCGCCGGTGTAAGGAGAGACCCAAGCATCATGCTCGTCTCAGCATGGGCCAACGTTGTGGAGACCGAAATGAGATGGAGGGAGAAGCTCGGTCAGATACAGAGAGAAGGAGAAAGGAGAGGAATTTGGGGTGGAAACATTGACTGTCGACAAATCAATTAGAAAAGTAAGTCCCTACATCCTAAAATCCCATTACAGTTTTTTGAGTGAATCTTAGGAATTTATAGTAATTAAGAATTTATATGTTTAATATATTAGGAATTATAGCGATGCGTATAGGAACTGCAATAAAATTGAGATATTGAGGAATCATAATCCTGATAGGTGAGTTGGGTCACCCTTTTGTCTTCTTTCTTTGATTCTTCATGAACCCAAGTTTGTGTGTTAGCTAGCCTTGATAAAAATGAATTTGTTAACCTACCATGCTTGTACCTCGTATTGATCAAACTTGATTAGCTATTTCTGTCATACCCACGACTTATACTTACCTCTTGTGTAAGCAAACAAAATTGTTTGCTGAGACATCTTGATTAATGGGCAAACAAGATATGAAATTATCGTTGTTTGTAGATGAGATTACCGTGCTGGCACGTTTTCGTTTTCTGAAAAACTTATCAGTGTCTCCTACTCAAGACAACTGGGGTTGATCCCAGTAGCTAATAGATAGACCTGAAACATTGAGTTGTTATTGCTGTCCATGTTAATGACCTTCCCAGTGCCAGAAATCATACTGCAGGTCAGCAGCGCAGCAGATTACTTAGTAGCATTTATAATCTTCGATTCTTCAATAACTTCCCCTCACATGGTATATTAATATGTTGTAGTTACAATTACTGAACACTTTCCAATTGCTGCCACCAATTCTAGCTCAGAGAAGACCTATTAAATCACTTTGTTCACACTACAAGCTCACTGAGGTACTCTCTCCTCTCTAACTATAAATATTCTTCTTTGGTTGCTTAAGACAGATTTTTGAATTGCATTTTATTCATAATCTATGATATTGTCTTGGTCGGTGTCTGCTACTGTGATGATGGGTTTGGTGAAAGATGCAAAAGCATCACATTGATGTTCAAGGATTTAATGTTTATCACGAGAATCAGTTAATAAAGGTATACTAATACTTTCTTACACTTCTGTTTCTTAATAAATAGGAGTCAATTTTTCCAAAATTCTAGCAAATGAGTCACTGTATTATGTTCTTATTCAAGTTCTTTTTTTAAGATTAAAAGTGCATATTTAACCTAAATTTTGTTGAACCCGCTCATGATAAACAGGGTTTTGAACTGACGATTGTTTTCTCCAGTCTTGAAACACGACTGCTTCAGATGCAAAAGACGTATTGGTTTGTTCTTGACAGTTCCTTTTCAATTTGTTCAAGACGTTTTGACGGATCCTTTCAGATTATATAAGTTTATGCTGCTGCATTCAGGTCAACGAAACGTCACAAAATTGGCTATGCTCCAAGGCAAAGTATGAAATAAATGGAATCAGAAGAAAGGTGTAGACCAAAAAACTAAAAAAAATAAGGGTGCACCCACGGGTGCCTCCCGCGGGGTGCACCCACGGGAGCATCCCGCGGGGTGCCACCCGCAGGTTGCAACCGCGGGGTTGCGCCGCCACGGTGTTATCTTGCGATGACCTTATCCAAACGGTTACCCTCTATATCGGTATTTCTGTTACGTAGATTTGGTCCTTGATGATGTTATTCGAATAGTTACCTTTCAATCTATAAAAGGAAGAGCAAGAAGAGAAGAAGAGAGAATTTCCAGAGAAGGGAGAATTTCCAGAAAGCAGAGTTTTCCAGAGAAAAGAGAGGCGATCGTCTTCTTTTCTGCCAGACCGTCAACATAGTGCATCAACGAGGCTCCATAGCCACCACGACCCACAAATTAAAAGGAGAATCAAATTAATTTTTCCTATTCTTGTAATCTCGAGATTTCTTGTAATTTCTTTTTTTGTATTTAAAAATCAAAATCGCAATGGAAGGAAAATTCAATTTTTCAGGTAAACAAGAGTTAACGACCATAGTGGGAGCCTCTCTATTCACAACAGAGAACTTGGTGACGCAGTCCGACCGGAGGTCCATCGGATCGGTTGTTAAGACCTTAGTCGTCGAAATCGACCAATAAAGGTATGAGGAATTTCTCTCTTCAAACTCTTCTGATTCGAAGCCTAGATGTCATCGCCAGGTAACAATCAAGAAAGGTGAGGTGTCATCGCCCACTAAAATTGAGAAGGCATAATCGTCTGCCAAAACAAGTGAGGCGTCATCGCCCATAAAAACTAACAAGGCGTTATCACCTGTCAAAACTTATGAGGCATCATCGCCCATGAAAACTGACAAGATGTTATCGTCTGTCAAGAAGATTAAGACGTTATTGCCTCTAAAAAGGGATATGGCGTCATCGCTTATTCCTAAGTCAGACTTGACTTTAACACAGTTTCAAAAAAAAAATAAAAAAAATCAAGACCGTTGGAGAAGATGCAAAGCCCAACGGGCACGCCTCAACATTACAAAAGAAGCAATTTATGAAAAATTATAGTTGGAGAAAATCCGCATAAACAACAAACTGTGCGCACCCTTGCGCCCTGCAGATATGCACGGTGATGGCGACACGGAGAATGCCCCTCAAGCTAGTGGTTGTGCAACTCGATGGGTACAAACCATAGGGCACCTCGCGGGTGCAACCCGCAGTGCAACCCACGGGTGCAACCCATAGGGCAGCCCGCGGGTAAAACCTGCAGGGCACCTTGCGGGTGCAACCCGCAGGTACAACTCTGCAGGTGCAACCCCGCAGTTGGCACCCTGCAGGTGCATGCGGGCATCGCGCCTGCAGATATGTGCCTCCCCTTGCACGCACCTGATTCCTTGGTACAACGGACGCCTATTTTTTCGGTATCGCTATCAAGCGTTCCCTCTTATTTCTCTACAGATACATATAAAGATGTGCTTATGCGCTCTCCTACCAGCACCCACTCTGAATACATATCTTTAAAATTTTCTTCAGATGATAAATATACTCAGGATAAAGCTCATCAAAATCTTCTGAAACATAATTTAGAGGCGCGCGCAACTGCACAGGCCAGCACGCATTGTAGAAGACTCCATAAAAGAGCTGGAGATTGTTCTAATACTGAAAAATTGCCTAACTCTGAGATTCTGCAGACTAATCAGTTTTATGAACATAAATTGCGACGCAAAAGATGTCAAATTGTAAATGTGAATGAGAACAAGTCTCAAGACTTAAGAAAATATATCACTCAGAAGAGGAGTGCCCTCCAACCCACTCCTCAATATCATTGTGAATAGTTGATTTCAGCCGTTTTATCAAACTGTAATTGCAAATCAAAACCGTCCGTTTTCGATCGGATTACCGAGCCGAAAAGAAGATGAATAGTAACAAAGATATACTTTGGAACTGATTTGCCCGCTGCCTCGTCCCAAATGATTAGCAAGGACAAACAAGTTGCCGAGAGCGATTCTTTAGATAAAGAATTCACTCCAGGATTAAAAGGAATGCTTGTTGAGTCAGAAGGCGTGTATCAACGCACTCGGACCATGAGAGGAGTCGCCATACCGTTAGACTACAAACGGTTGGTTGGAGGGTCTGATGATGAGGAAGATAGACATTCTGCCATTGTGTCTTCATATTCTTCAAATTCGAACAAAAAATCGAAGGCTACAGTGAACATGGCCGACCTTCCAGAAGAAGTCTCTAAGAGGTTTGAGAGACAAGAACGTCTCAAACAGTAAGAGGAGACCATGAAAGAAATGAAACAACTCCTAACTGAGTTATTGGTTCAAACAAAGAAGAGTCAATTCTCGTCGTCCTCTTCCAATCGGTGGGAAGGAAAACAACCTGTCAATATAGATGAAGATGAAGAGAATGAAGATGAACATGAAGAACCACCTCCTCACTCAGAAGAGAAAGAGAAGGTGAGGGTTATCATTAACCCTCATGTTGAAAAAATGGAAAAAATGCAGTGCCAGTTGAAAGCACTTTTCATTGCAAAGAGTTACAAGAAGTGGAGATAGTGCGTCCCTATATCATAGAATGGGAAACTATGTTCTATCCTGCAAACTATAAATCGTTGAACCTTCAGTCGTTCGACGATAGAGGCTCGTCGCAGCAACACATCTTCTACTTCCTGTCCCATACAGGACATCTAATGGAAAATGATCCAACTTTAACTAAGATATTTGTGAGTACGCTACAAGGACCTATATTTACTTGGTTCATGCAACTACCCTAAGGGACAATTAAATCATGGGCTGATATGGAACGTGAATTCTTAACTCGATTTTTCGAAAATTATACTGAAGTCTCTGTGCCATCCTTGCTAGCAGCAAAGCAAGGAGAAGGCGAAACAATAAAAGCCTTTATCGAGCAATTCTGAGAACTTTTTGTACAATGTCCACATGGTATGATGCAGGAAACTCTTGTAGAGACTTGCAGACATAATTTACTGACTGATGTTCTGGTCAAAATGGGTTTGATTGAATTCAAGTCTTGGAAAGACTTGCTCAAGCAAGATGAGCAACTCGAATACATATTTCGACGCCTCGAAGAGCGAAGATTAGCGAGAAGAGGCGCTACAAATAATGCTCCATCCCATTTCTCTTGTTCCAAAGAGAAAGATACAATGGTGGAGGAAAATATGCCGAAACCAAAGGAAGCACTAGCTAAAAGTAACACTGCGAGGCCATCCATACCTCAGAAGCAATATTCATTTAAAGATGAACAAAATACTACCATGTTTAATTTGCTCATCAAGCGTAACATGCTCAAGTTGTCAGAGAGTAAGAGGTCTAAAGAACTTGGGAAGACTAACAATTTGAACTACTGTTTATATCACCGGATCGTAGGTTACCCTACTAAGATTGTTTCATTCTGGAAGAAAAGATTCAGCCATTGATCGATGCTGGAGCAGTTCAGCTCAAAGTTGAACAAAAAAGGGTTACAGTTAACTTGGCTGCCTTTAATGTGGGTGATTTAGAGGTACCACTAGGGCTCATGCCTATTCCGAAAGGTGAGCTCAAGATAGTTAATTTAGACCCCCCTAACCAACAGAAGAAATAGTTAACCCCTTTTACAACTGAGAAGTAAAAGATTCTTTGGGTGCGTCCGGACCTTCTCAAAGATGAATAATGGATAATAGTGACGTCCAAAAAGAAGGTCAAAGCAAAAAGAAGACAACACATGAGCAATGCTGTCTCGATGATAATTGAAAAGGACCTAGATGACACGTCTCTGTTAACAGATTTGGAAACAAAGATGACCGCTCTAGCAGTAGAGCATAAAGCCACACCCTTTCATGCACCAGGTCTGGAAGACAATATCTGAAGGACCATGCAAATGCAGAGGTTGGCCCTTCTAAATCAATAAAGGAGGCTAATGAGAGAACCACCAAGTAGACTTCGGACAAAAAAAAAACAAAAGGAGCTCAAATATAACCGGGCTCTACGAAAGGATGCTCCTGAATAGCAGAGCTCTTCTTTTCAATTTGATGTTATAGCACAGCTGGCGAATATACCAGCAAGAATAATGTTATATGAGTTATTGCGCTTATCCAAATCTACAAGAGACGCCCTAAAGGAATGTTTAGCAGTTTCTGAAGCTTTCCTAACCCATCTCTCAAAAGAAGTTGAGAAGGCGTGCCCGCACTGCAACTCAGTGTCGAGGCGTGCCCCTTATATTACTTTCACGCCAGAGGACATGCAGTTGAAGAATATCAAGCACAATAGGCCCCTGTACTATATAAGGTATATTGGCTCAACAGAAGTGGGTCGGCTTAAGATAGATCCAGAGTGTGCCCTGAGCATTATGCCGCGAAGGCTTATGCAGTTCCTTGGGATCCCTCCCCACAAATTGACTTCAACTAATACTGCCATGTTTGGCTTTAACGTCAATGGTAGTCATCCACTGGGAAAGATCAGACTCAGATACCAAATTGGAGATCTCAAAAGCGAAGTGACTTGCTATGTAATTGAAGCAGACACTTCTTACAGCCTCCTTCTAGGGCGACCATGGATTCATGCCAATATGATCGTCCCGTCCACTTTACACCAATGCATAAAGTACGTGGATGAAGATGGAGAAGTGCATACTCTAATTGCTAATAAGCAACTATTCAAGGGTGTTGAAAACTACATCGTAGACACCCTTTTATATGCTGAGAGTACTGAGATTGATCCACCACTACGTGATGGATATGATAGTGGGAATGAAATTGACACCGAGTCCGAGACGTTCATCGCCAAAGAAGGGTATGAACCGCTTGTAATCAGTCTTGAAGATTTAGATGTAAATGACATTGCCGATGATGCGAGCGAGTGGAAAATCAATGAAAATCTAGAATTTGTTTATTTGTCTAGTGTTGCTACTGATTCTGTACCTTCAGTTACTAGTACAGATGTAGATAGTCTCTCAGAATTCGAGACTTTAGCAACTATGCACCTGCCAATTAGATCATCAATGATGCTATAATTAAGCATCGAGAATACAGATGGAGCGGTGTTCAAGGTACTTGCCCGTTGGGCAGATCAATAACCTATTCTTTTCAGAAGGATTCAACCACAATGTCCCCATCCGATAATAGTGAAGATGAAGCTCAAGAAGCTTCTAAATTCTATCATTACGGACCAAAGTCATTTCGAATAATGGGGAAAATATGATATGACTTCATCCATAGACCTAGATTATATTTCGGCAAAAGACCCTCATTCGTGTCCGAAGGGAAAGAGCTGGATTATTATCACAAAATTGGTAAGGAGTTGGGATATGTCAGAATACCCGATCCTTCGGGTATTGAAGACATGATTTGCCAAAATATAAAAGATTCTGATCGGAATTCAGATATCAGTCTGGGAGTATTATCTAAGGAGCTGATTGTGATCATGACGCCTGTCAGCCTGATTCCAGATGAAAATGATGAACTGACTTTTCTCCAAGATGAAGCGTTAGTTAAGTATCTCGATGCCCAATGGAACATGCGCTTCAAACAGTCGAACCACCTACCGAGAATAAGGTGATTCAAGTAAATATGGGTGATGAAGCCAATCCTAAACCCATATTTATAAGCGAGAGTTTGTCTCCTGATGAAAGAAAAGACCTTATAACTCTCGTTCGAGAATACATAGACGTCTATGCCTGGAACTATGAGGACATATTAGGCTTGGATACTCAAGTTGCTATGCATCGGCTTAATATTAAGTCAGATGCAAAAACCAGTTAAGTAACAACAAAGAACATTCCGTCTAGAGTTAATGTAATCGATCGAGAATGAAGTTAAGAAACTTATACAATCTGGCTTCATCCGAGAAGGACAACATCCTGATAGGGTAGTGAATACCGTTCCAGTTTCCAAAAAGAATGGAGAAATCCAAATCTGCATTGATTTTCGAGATCTCAATGCAGCATGTCCTAAAGACAAATTTCCGCTTCTAATAACAAATGTCATGATTGACAACATCTGCAGATTCGAAAGGATGTCTTTCATGGACGGATTCTCTATGTACAATCAAATCAAAATGTACCCTGAAGACGAGAAGTTCACTACTTTTAGAATATCGTTAGGCTTGTACTGTTATACGGTTATGCTATTCGGTTTAAAGAATACAGGTGCAACATATCAATGTGCTATGAGCACAATTTTTCACGAGCATCTCCGTAAAACGGTAGTGTGCTATGTGGATGACTTGCCATCAAGAGTTGCAATAAAGACGATCATCTCCGAGATTTGAAAATGGTGTTTGACATTATGAGAAAACACCAACTAAAAATGAATCCGACTAAATCTTTTCTTAGTGTCTCTAGTGACAAATTTCTTAGTTTCGTTGTTACATCCAAGGGTATCCATTTAGACCCAGAAAAGGTAAAAGCAATTCAAGAGATGTAGCCACCAAGAAACCTCAAAGAACTTCGAGAATTACAAAGGAGGCTAACATACATTTGGAGGTTTATCGCTAATTTTTCATGGCGATATCAACCTTTCACCAAGCTAACAAAGAAAGGAGTATTGTTCGTTTTGGATGAAACTTGTCAACAAGCTTTTGAGGACTTCAAAAAGTACATCACAAAACCTTCGGTCCTAGTAGCCCCTGTATCAGGAAAGCCACTATTGATATATGTTCGGACGATAGACCATTCACTTGGTGCCTTATTGGCCCAAACCAATAACTCAGGCCATGAACAAACTATTTACTACCTTAGTAGAACTATGGCTAGCGCTGAACATCGGTACACTCCAGTAGAGAAAGAGTGTTTGACCCTGGTATTCGTAGTTCAAAAAATATGACACTACTTGGTAGACCAAACAATTCATGTGATTTCTCGGGTAAATCCCTTGAGAGTGCTCTGACCAAGTCTAGGTTAATCAATTGCAGGTTAGCCAATTGGTCGATCCTGCTATCACAGTATGATATGCGATTCATACTGTAAAAGGATATCAAGGGACAAGCAATTGTCAATTTCTTAGCAGAACATTCTATTTCGGAATCCTCTAAAATTTATGAGGATATTCCAAATGAAATGGTGAAAGTTAATATGATTTCCAAAGAACTGGTTGACTGCTATTTTTTGATGGAGCGACTCGAAGAAACTCTACTGAAGTGGGGGTAGTTTTAATATCCCTGCAGAATCATGTAATCCCCCGAGGATACTCACTCAATCAGCCATATTCTAACAATGTGTCTAAGTACAATGCATTGTTAACGGGATTACAAATTTTCCGACAGCTGGAAATTCAACGTTTAGAAGCCTATGTGGACTCCAAACTCATAAATCAAGTAAGAGGAGAATACGAGGTCAAGTATGAATATCTCGTACCTTACTATGAGGCAACAATCAAACTTGCCAACTCATTCAAGGAGTTTATATTAACTACGTGCCACGGCACGAGAATGTATATGCTGATGCCTTAGCTTCCTTCGTAGCCACATTATCACTCCCACTGAATCGAGCAAAAACATTGAGATTGGAAGTCGCGAATTTCTTTGCCCTGAAGAAATACTTGAGGCAAATGAAGTCCATTCATCAGGGATGAATATCGAACCCAGGGATTGACAATTTGTCTTCGTCGACTTCGTACTCTACGGGATACTACCTGAAGATCCCAAAGAAGCCATCAAAGTGAAGAAAGAGATGGAGAAGTTCCATTTTAATCTTGAGCTTGGTACCTTGTATCGGAAAATGCCAGGCGGAGTTTTACTTCGGTGCTTATCACAACAAGAGACACAAGAAGTGCTTCAAGAAGCGCATGACAGAGCATGCGGTGCTCACCAGCCGAGATCTAAATTAGGAGACCGGATAAAAAGAATGGGTTTCTATTGGCCACCAATGATGTCAGACGCCATGACATATGCAAAGAAGTGTCATGCTTGCCAGGTGCATGCAAACTACATACATCAGGCTGCAGAGCACCTACATCCAATCACGATTACGTGGCCATTCGAGACGTGGGGAATGTATATCATTGGTCCCATCACTCCACCATGTTCTCGTGGACATCGGTTCATACTAGTTATAATCGATTATTTCTCAAAATGGGCAGAAACTATCCCGTTAAGAGAAGTGAAAATGAATGATGTGATCAATTTTATTAAACACCACGTCATCTTTCGCTTTGGTATTTCTAGACGGATCATCAGCGACAACGACTCTCAATTCACTAGCAAGGCCTATACTAAATTATGTGACAAGTTTAGAATATAGAATGTATTTTCATCTCCATACACTCCATCTGCAAATGGCCAAATAGAAGCGTTCAACAAAATCATTATAAAGCTTTTGCAGAAATTTGTCAACACAAGTCAGCGTGACTGGGATGAGAAGTTGCGAGTTTGTCTATGGGTTTATCGCACAATGGTAAGAACACCGACAAAAGCCACACCATTTTCTTTAGTGTATGGTTACGAGGCCGTGCTTCCTCTGGAAATTCAAATTTCTTCTCTTCGGGTGGCATTAACTACGAGAATGGCCACCAAAGAAAAACATGATCAACGACTTCATGAATTACAAACGTTGGATGAGAAGCACTTAAAAGCTCAAAAACGTTGGATGAGAAGTACTTAAAAGCTCAACAACAAATAAAGCTCTATCAAGCCTGAGTATTTTGAGCCTTCAACAAAAAAGTGAAGGAACAGACTTTCTAAGTGGGCGATTTGGTCTTAGTAGTCAGACGACCAATAATCCTAACACATAAAACTAAAGGCAAATTCCAGCCAAAGTGGGAGGGCCCATTTGTAGTAGAGACGGTCTATTCAAATGGAGTATACCGGTTGATCAATCAAAGCGGTAATCGGATGATGATGCCAATTAATAGAAAATTTCTGAAGAAATACTATTCCTAAGGGAATGAATCATCCGACTTTTTTTTCATTAAAGTAAATGAAGAAATGTTGACTCGCCACTAGCACACAGTTCCACAGCTCGACTGAGAGTACAAAATGAAAATGAATCCTACGTCTCTACCGCTAAGGATAGAGGGCAGGTTTGGCATGTAAGCCCAAACGAGATCCTCGCTAACCCTATCATACTAGGGTAAAAGTATAAAAGTATGAACTACCCAATACCGTCAAGGTAACGGGAAGAGAATAAATTTCTCGCTAACCCTATCATGCTGTGAGTAAAAGCATGAACTGTCCAACACCGTCAAGCTAACAGGAAGAGTATCAGTTTCTCGCCAATCCACCATGCCGGGGTTAAAAGTATAAACTGTTCTAAACTACTAAGGCAGAGGGAAGAGAAAAGTTTGGCGTTTAAGTCCAAACAAAATTGTCGGCAACTTACCATACTGAGGGGAATAGCATGGTTAGCCCAACTCAAACGGTAGTTGGTAAAAACAAATTAAATCCGTTGATAACTAGGAGTTTGCTAAAAATCCTAATGAAATCAAATCTTCTGTCATATTGAGATTCACCTCTGATAGTAAGACTTTTCTCGTCACTTTTCTCCAGCAAGAGCCAATGACTCTCAAAAATATTTGTCACGCTAAAATCATACCTCTGACACTAGAATACAAAATCAAATCAATTATTTTTATAAAATCATATCCGATCAAATCTCCTGTCACGTTAAGATTTCACCTCTGACAGAAAAAAAAACTCACATTTCATCAAGTTTAACATTACAACCTCTTATGAATTTGTTTTTGGCATCGTCAAGTTAAAAAATTATTTCTGACGAAAATCATCTCCCTATCAAATTATCAGTTATCTCTAATGGTCAAATTTCAAGACTAAATACGTTAACAGTCACCTCTATTTAGTCAGCTCGTTCCTATCATGACCAGATCCTCTGAATAGGTCGAGTTTTAAATAGAATGTTTAATGATACCTCCGTCCTTACTCAAATCCCGTTATACTAGATGTCACTGAATGGGTAGATTAATCAAGTTAAACTCTACCTTTGTTTAATCGGCTCATTACTATCAATTCCTGAATCTCTGAATAGAATGAACCATAAGATATGTTTAATGATACCTGTCTTTTCCTAATTCTTCATATTAGATGTCATTGAACGGTTAGGATCCTAATAAGTACCTTAATATCATAACTCTGTTTGTCATCTAATAAGTACGTTAACATCATAACTCTGCTTATCATCTATAGAGAATGTTAGCATTATACCTCTGCTCATTTTCTGTGAGACACGTTAACAATTACCTTTATCTGTCAAATTCATCACACGTTGTCTGTCATGCTCTTAGCCTGTGAACAAAACATCAAAAATATTTTTTTGCATGCAGATAACAAATTTTTTGAAGCAAAACTATAAGCGAAAGTCTGGCTGGGCTGCACAAGTACAATAGCCAGTACAAAGAAAATTCACTAGAACCAATCTCTGACACATCGGAGAGCTTCAACAGTATACCTCCAACAATAAAATAGTTGAAAGATAGCGATTTTAAAAAATGGTTCGTAGTATACCATAAAAAAACGCGCAACACAATGAAGACTGTAAAACCAAAATCAAAAGAGTCCAAAGTGTTTCGAAATTCGTTGAGACGAAATTTCGAAAACTTTGAAGGGAGTTATGTAGACAAAAAAAAGGTGCACCCACGGGTGCCTCCTGCGGGGTGCACCCGCGGGATGCACCCGCTAGCCTTCCGTGGGGTGCCACCTGCAGGTTGCAACTGTGGGGTTGCACCGCCACGGTGTTATCTTGTGATGACCTTATCCAAACGGTTACCCTCGATTTCAGTGTTTCTGTTACGTGAATTTGGCCCTTGATGATGTTATTTGAATAGTTACCTCTCAATTTATAAAATGAAGAGCAAGAAAAGAAGAAAGGAGAATTTTCAGAGAAGGGAGAATTTCCAGAGAAAAAAGAGGTGATCGTCTTCTTCCCAGTCGGACTGTCAACGGAGTACATCAGCGAGATTCCATCGCCACCACGATCCACAAATTAAAAGGGGAATCAAATTAATTTTTTCTATTCTTGTAATCTCGAGATTTTCTTGTAACTTTCTTTTGTTATTGTATTTAAAAATCAAAATCGCAATGGAAGGAAAATACAAACAAAAGGGTATCGGAATGTCCCTTCAATTCAATTGTCATGATTATATTGCTCCAAAGTCCTGGTATATTTGAGATTTTAATAATTGTCATGATTATATTGTCAATTCAATTGTTAAAGAACATAACTGTTCTGCAATAGAAAGATCACATTTTCATTGAGTTTTAAAAGAGTGAACTTATTTTAATGATTGGCCCAAGTGCTATTGATTTCAGTTTCGATGGTTGATACTGAAAGGAGCGATTCAAATAGTAAGCTTGTTTCATTTATTTCATTTCATTCCACGCTCACCTGCACTTGTAACGTGTAAGGCCCTTGTAATATATAATATGCTCAACTGTCCATTTTCGTGCTCTATGAATTATTCCTGTCTTGTGATTACAACCTTGTAATTTTCACTTCTTTGTTTAACATCTTAGGAAAATAAAACATATTAGACTGAGAAATGTTTCCAGATTAGTTTTGAGACAGGAATGACAAAAGATTTTAATTGGTCGGGTTTAGTAGCAATACACTGAATCACTCAAACTCACTCTTATGCACCTTGTTTACGGCTGAGTTTCATTCTGGCAAGGGAGTACCACATAAGTCGGATAAATGCAAAATTCCTCTTGTTATCGAAAGGATAAGTTCTCTCCTACTCAATTAGAAAAGTTTTCCTATCATCTCTTCAGTCCAAATGAGAAATGCAAACAAGTGTTCTGCATATTGAATCAAGATATTTTGCAAACATCAAGCTTTGGAGTCAATTATAAACATCTTTATAAGAAACTCCCTAGTTCAACTCCCAAATGTTACTCTGTGAGTGCTCACGCATATTGCGCTTTTTAATAAGGGACGCCGACCCATAATATATGGACATCAAAGTTCGACAGCAAGTGTGGCTCACATGTTTATGCTATCTTCAACGTTTTGAGATATACTGTCCCACCATAATTGAGGTTTGTAACACCTTGATAATGCCTGGAATTACTTATTTTGATATTTTTTATATTAATATTAAAAAATATTGAAAAATTAGTTCTTCTTGGTGATAATATTTCTTTCATCCTTATTAATTCATCATATGGTTGTGCTGGAAATTATGTAGGAAACGATAGTAGATAAGAGATGGATAGAAATTAATAACAGAGCAAGTACGAAAGGTTGTTGTCGAATTGAAGAATTCAATAAGGGAAGAATTTGCAGAAGTCAAGAATGCAATGAAGATAGAATTTGAAGAAAAAATTAGAGAGTGAGGCTCGAGTTCAGAGATACAAGATGAAATGAAGGTACAAATTCAAGCCGAAATACAAGCTGAGTTTGATTCAATGCTTCATATAATACAAGCTGAGTTTGATTCAATGCTTTAAGAATATATTGTTTTTTTTTTTTTTAATTCTATACCATCATCTAAATCTTAATTGTTTTATAGTTAATTGGTATTATTAAGTATTTGGACAAAAACAGTTTGTTTTGTGTGTACCAAACTTATTAAGTATTTGGACAAAACTTGTGAATATTGGTAAGATACTTAAACATTTTACTTTATATGCATATTTGTATTATTATTGGTCTTGTTGATTCAAATATTTTATTGATAAAATTGTGCATATATGTTCTTAGATTGTATGTAATTGTTTTATATTATGTGATTGTATTAAATGGAGTGTGATTAATGTGTATGTTTGTTACGATATTTGTATTTGTGATATTTGTTATCACAAAAGATGTATATTGATGTATATTGGTGACATCCATTATATGTTGACACTGAAAATAATTATGTGACAATGATTATTACTAAATCTACTATCTAGTGACAATATCTATTGTCACTAAATCTATTTTTTAGTGACAACTGTCTAGTGTTGTCACTGGAAATAAATATTATTGTCAATAGACATTGAGAATTAGTGATAATAATAAATTTGTTTTCAATAACAGTACATAAAACATGTCACTAATATAAATCTTTTGTAACAATAAATCTCATCACAAAAGCAGATATTACATAATAGCAAATATATTTTTGTGATAATAATATATAGTCACGTATTATATATGATGATGACAGCTGTAGTAACAAAAGGCAGAGTTTCATTGACAACGGATATTGTCACAATAGATACCATATGGTGACAAGTAAATCTTGTCATTAAAAAAATATTTTTGTGACGAGATTATAAAGTTGTCACGGCTGACATTCATAATAGCCGTATATATAACGACTAAAAGTCGTTACGAATGTCATCGCTAAAGAGTTTTAGTGACGACATTCGTGTTTCTAGTGTCGACTTTTCTTGTCATGGAATCATTGTTTTCTTGTTGTACTTGAACACTCACGATTACTATACCACACTCTTCACTAGGTGCTCATAATCGCTACACCATGTTCCATTGAATACTCACCGATTATTATACCACGCTCTTCACTAAGTGCTCATGATCGCTATATTGTGCTCCACCTCGGTCAAAACACCAAGATCATCCGAGAACTCAAAATCACTTCTCATGTCATGCATTAGACAAAAAGTGATCACTACACCATACTCCACCTTGATCCAGAAAATCTAGGGACAAACATTGACGATTATATATTACCATATTGCTACAACATATTACGAAGTAACTATATCCATTATTATGAAGTATCATGCCGTACCCCATTATCGTGCAATCAACTAGCCATCGACCATTGATCATCTGGATCAACATCGACCCTTTGATTATCGTCGATCACCGCTAATCTGCACAAAATTTGCTCCAAATAGTAGAATTTGGACTAGTAGAATTTGTCCAATCCGCATCTACCATTGTATACGAAATGTTGAAAAACATAGGATTAGACTCCTAGATCACTTAAATCGAACAACAATTTCTCAATCCATATTTGATCAACCACAGCCGTCGATTTTCGCCTCAGAATTTATTTCAGCTCTCAGCCACTCCTTTGGATGTGCACTGCCATAGCTTGCGGTCATGCACGTTGTCGATTGCACTGACTGGTTTTTTCTTCTTCTTCTTTTTATTGTTTTTGCCGTTGATGCCTCTACCAACCTTCCTTATCGACTCGACATTAGATCCACCATCTCGCGACCTCGATCCAGGATTCATAACTCCGGCTCTGATTCCACTTGTTGGGAATTGAAATTCCCATAGTCGGATCTTGCAAATCCCACGAGATGAATGCATCAAGATTAGCGAGATAGGAAACATAATAGATCACAAGAAGAAACTAAGAAATAACATGATTTGGCCAACTAAGTTCGATCTATGTTTATGAGAATAACAAGAGAGATTCATTGTGAAAAAAAGGTTACAAGTAGATATCAAAGTATATCTCTACCTCTCACATCTCTCATAATAATAAAAACTCTCTCAGTCCCTTGATCTCATCTATCATATTATATACAAGAGATATACATTAATGCTAGTATTCAAATCCTATCAGGATAGTACTATCATAATCTAATTGGTTTTCCAATCTAATTAGGAAACCATCAGTGACTTAAGTCTAACTGAACTAAAACTCTTTGTAATTTCCGGTCACATATGGATACTCGACGAATGCGAGACACAAACCCAAAAGATACATCATAATGCATAGAATTACCTAACGGTTATATGATCTCTGATAGCCATAAGTTTTTGGACAACATTTCTAGATCACTCTCTGGTCTCAATTTTATAATCAATTACAACACTGACTAAATGTATCTTACTAGAACAGTATGAACAAAAAAAAAGTGTCATTACTTACCTTAAAATTTTGATCTTTAAAAAAGCCTTAGCTATACTTCAGCTCTAACCTTCACTTCAATGCTGCTTGGACTCTTCTCTCCAGTGACGAGAAATGGTATGTGTGGAAAGATAATGGTATTTAGAAATATGTCTACCTTAAACCAAACAAGGTGAGTCCAATTCATTCGAAGAACTACATTACCTTATTTGGTTTTATCATCTCTAAATTTCATAGATATATTACTTATAATTGTAGTTATCAAAGAGTTTCGCCGCAACATGCACAAAAATAGGTTGTTCTTATGATTTATAAGTAAAAAAAATTTATTACTTAAAACTGTAGTTATCAAAGAGTTTCGTCGAAACATGCAAAAAAAAAAGTTTTTTTTCCTTATGATTTATAATTAAAAATATGATTTTTAATATTAGGTAAGTCTTCATTTGTTCTTTATATGTTGGGAGGATACTTTTACATATGTTGTACTTGAATTCATATGATTTATCATTTATATTTTATGTTTTTACGGTAAAAATGTGAATTTTATCAAGTTTTGATAGGTAATATATTTTAGATAGAGTAGTCATAAAATGTATTATCTTTATTGATGCTAATGATGTTTATTTTGATATTTATGAGTTTTAATACAAGTATATAATTCTAGTTGTTTTTCATTATTTAAGAGAATCTTCGAAAAAAAGGTAAGAATGATCCTTACTGTGTCATTTTCTCAGAACGTTAATAATGGTTTCGACAATGCTGCTCTGGGATAGCGTCTGGAAAGGGTGTTGACAATAGCAACACCGATAGGCCCTTGCAATCACTGCAAAAGTGACTGAAATGTAAAGAAGGCTTTCATAGTGGGAATTAGTCTTCAAACAGTAAACCTTGGCCATTGCTTTATATAGTAATTTATTTATTATTTATTACAAATAATTGATTACAAATAATGAGAATGATAGTAAGTGATTATATTAGTAAAAATCAATATATAATGGTTAATCATTGATTTGTGTGTTTGGTATAACAACATACTGATATACAATTGCAATAATTGAATTGGAATTGTTTCATTGGTAACTATTGATTGCTATGTTGATGGATTATGAATTATTATCGTAATGATTATTAGTTTGAACTCGTATACCATCACTATTGGCACCTAAGTTGAAATACTGAATCAATATAATTGAAC
This sequence comes from Dracaena cambodiana, assembly GCA_036321105.1. NCBI lineage: Eukaryota > Viridiplantae > Streptophyta > Magnoliopsida > Asparagales > Asparagaceae > Dracaena > Dracaena cambodiana. The sequence continues at coordinate 10,585,861 of JAYEPQ010000017.1, forward strand.
TTGATTAAACACATAGATTATCGGAAAAAAATGGCGTACAAGATTTAGCACTCTGTTGTAATTGAACTATTTAAATTCTCGTTTATTAACTGAATTGATATTGAACTTAAACAGGATATGCTCCGTATTTTCATTGAACTCAGGCAGAATAGACTTTGAAAGAGTATTGATTGATCTGTTTTTCTGTATTGAGCGGCAAAAGTTTCGAAGCCGCTAACATTTATGCTTGTGTAGAATTTTAAAATACCATAATAAAAATAACTGATGAATTAACTAAAATAAGACAGACATATGGGCATAAAAAAGAATTACTGTGATATTATTTGTTTTCATTGTATACATTAGTATTCATCAATATAATTTATTTCTTTGGAATGATTGCTTTACTAATGATGTTACTTGTGCATGACCAGACCCAAATACAAACTTAGACCCAAAAAGAGATTTACGCACCAATTGCGGAGCAGGATTTTGAGTATTTCAAGGGACAAGCAGTATTGAAAAATTAACTAGTTTAGAAGTTATTTTCGAAATTAGCAGACTCAATAACATTTGGAAATTATAATAACTTATTTTCTTGACATTTTATTTACTAGTTTATGAGCTTAGTTTTATTTAGATATTTTGTGAGACTTTATTAGCGTTGACATTTTTTTAAAGATAATTTATTTTAAAAAATTATTGTTCTATTATTTGTTGTATTATATTTATTTTTATCGTGCAATAAATGAATTGATTGTAAGACTCATCCTGCCATCTTGTGATGTTGAATGGCTAAACTATCTGCTGATAGATAGTGGAGTGTTACAGAATTAGATGGTGGCCTAGTACTACAGGGAAACACTACACTAAATTTCTCGATCCCTTAATTGTAATCACCTAAAACTTTAGACGATACAATTCTTATCCATCATATAGTTTCTCCTATTAATCTCGTGTTATTTATGTCAAGATACAAATGGATTATTCAGGAACATCTTGGCTTGTATATATTTCTATAGTGTACATATCCATTAATTTGTGAATCAAAAACTCGAAGTTGATTAATAGATCAGTGATGTGAGTCAATGTACTGCAAGCACATGGTGCCAATTGTAGTGCAAATAGATCGTCCCACAAGGATATAAAGTGTTTGCAATCTCAATTTTATTTTTAATCTAATGAGTTAACTAAGAAATTATGGTTGAAAGAGTTTAATTAGCAATTCTAAGAAGTAAGCCTAAGATTGTCGAACACATTAAACTAATGGTATAACAATGAAAATTGTTCTTCATCCCTACCTTTTAGCATGAAGATCAAGTTATATAATTAAAAGTTGATCATTTTAATTTGATTTTAATATCTTTGTTCCTAAACATGATCTATCAAGTGGCAGCTTCAAACTTTTTAATTAAATCCAAGTATATCAAATCAATTACTAGATAGATTTAATACAGATTATTAATTTCAAATTGGAACTAGGCATAGACTATAACAAATAGATTAAGAATAACACATCAAAATTCTAGATTAACAAATTAATAACTCTATTTTCATCTACTAGATAATCATGGAGTTAGTATATTAGAAAGAAGATTAAATCCATGTTTATATCGTTTCATTTAACGTCATCTTCATCTTAGTGCTCTAAAAAATTAGCTACTCATAATCTAATATAAAAATTATTTTTAAACTAAGAAAATAAAAAAAATAATTATTCTTATGAGAATAGTAAAATTATATCTATGAAAAAAAATAAATCTTATCCATGAAAGCAATAAAAAATTTACGTAAGAGATGACTAAGGAAGAAAAAAATCAAATATTGTAAAGATTTAGTATGACAGCCATCTACTCAGCAAAACTCAACCTCATTTTATTTATTATTAAATGAATAAGAAGTACAAAAAATGATAATTTCTATAAGGATTATAGATCCCGATTACAAAACCCTAATCCAATTGGCCTATAAGAGTCTTACAAATACACAAACTTCTGAGAAGAATCTCAACTACTGGCTTAGCTGATGTGTTGCCAAGTAGCGATATTGACCGTTAAGTAGCAGTAGTCAACGCACGTAAGAAGACTCCAATTCTGTATATGATTATGTATGAAAAGGTTGTCATAACAACTTCCTCTTTTTTGTCACTGCCTAGTGGTAATTGCCGCTAGGTAGCGACAAAAATAACTTCTCTGACTCTGCTCTTTTGACAGTTGATTTTGAGGCTCTGGACTTCTTTTTTATGGTACGATTCTTATTCTAAACTTAGAATCCCTAACTCTTTAGATTTTCTTCTTTTAGCTCCTTCTGAACTAAATTTTTATGGTTCTTCAGCGAATTTCATGAAATCCTTGATGCGATGTACCTTACCTGAAAAGAAACTAAAAATACCTAAGCAGAATTATTTACACACAAAAATAGATAAAATACGGGATATAAATTTGCAAAATATAACACTTATCAACCATATTCGGGCTATATACACATTCAGATTATTCCTTGATTTTATTATTTCATCATGCTTTTAAGAATAATAGTGTCCATTATGTATCACAAAAATCAGCTACTAGAAATGCATAAATTTAAATGCTACTACCTTGCATAATATATTAGATATGTTCAGCATCGGGTGTCAGAATCATGTGATAGCTATATAACTATTAGAGTCTTATATATAGAATTTGCTTACAGTTTAGGATGTCTTCATTACATATCATAGATCCAACCCATACCTCTTAAATAATTCCTAACCTAAAGTATGCCTGAGTTCTTTTTATTTAGATAGATTACCTAAGTTATTTACATAAATCTAGCTGTTTCAAAAATAGAACATCACATAATCTATCAGAGCCTTAAATCTTGGATTCATTAGGGCCAAGACCCACTCTGACTGAATGTTCCTACTGTCAGATAGCAACGGTCTGTTCTCCGTTGATCTTCAACTTCTTATAGTGGCCATGAAACTTAACCAGTAATTCTATTTCCTGTTAGATAACAATTTTACACTCACATAACAATTATTTTTCATTAAATCCAAAGCTGATCTCAAGAACCCAGAACTCTACACCCCAGTATAGCCTATCTTGAGTTACACAATACTAAAAGTAATTAGAAAATACCAGGTATATCAAGATGATACACACACCCCACAGATCAAATCCCATCTTCTCTTGAACTTGTTGAACTGCTAGTTGATAGCTCGTCACTAGCAAGCGGTTTGCTAGTTCTAAAAAATACTCAAATTCTTCTTGCAATTTTATAGTAATACATAGCTCCTGCTTTTACTATCGGATCATCAGTACTAAATCTGGATATAAATTTGATAATAACCCTAGCTATATCTGAGATATCAATATCGAGAATCGATTATTTAAATCCTAATTTTCATTTTAATAAGAACACAATACTGATAAAAATTATCTAAAAGTATCTATGTAATCTATATAACATGATAATGAATTAAGAAAAAGATCTTCCTCATCAATGGTCAATTGACAATTCATTGGCAATCCTAGTTGCTATCTGGTGGTCCACTATCTCTAATGGGTACCTTGAAATTTCACAATATTTCTACCTTCAATACAGATTCCAATCCCACTGTCAAATCATCAATATAATATGCACAAATAAGATCTAGCATGAAAGCCTAATTTTAAAGCCAAATTAGATATCAAAATATATGATATTATTCTAGATTCATCCTTATACGGTGAATATGAAAGTAAGCTAACCATAGAAGATGACATTACATATCAAAATGCATTCAGAAAAATTTCCATAAATTATCAAACATCAAGGGAACCCTAGGTTATGGCCAAAACCACTACCTAGCAGTTCCTTGATCTCTGAAAGTCATAAATTTTTTATCAATACTTCTAGCATCATTGTCTAGTCTCAATTCTATAATCAATTACAAAATTCATTAATTGTATCTTACTAGAACAGTATGAGAAAAAGAGAGAAAGTGATCATACACCCGAAAATTGTAGATTTCCTTCCATTGCTAATTTACTTTCAAATTACAACAATAAAAAGAAAATTATCCGAGTAGGAAACAATTAATTTCAATTTCTTTTTTAATTCTGTGGGATATGATAGTGGTGGAACCTCGCTTTTGCACTCAGTTGACCGTCCGATTGAGAACTCGTGCACCAAGATCTCTTTTTGGAAAGAGGGAGATGCTCCTGAGACTTCTCTTCTCTCTGGATTTCTTCCTTCTCTGGACTATACTCTCTGGGAATTCTCTCTGCCTTTTTTTTTCTGTAAACTCCTATGAAAGCCCCTTCTGACTCCACGTCCTTTATTTTTATAAATTGAGATCGTGAGTAAAATTCACATAAAACAGAAACACCCACGTTCAGGTGCGCACTCAGAACTACGAGTGCGGGCGCGCCCTATGTGTGTACCCATTTCTTCTCATCCTGCACGCATTGCTACATCGCATGGGGGCCCATCGGGCCCCACCACGCAGCTGCCGGTGCACAGGTGCGCACGTTGCTGCGGGCGCATGGGTCCAAGTGGCATGGGCCCCACCCCCTTTTTTAATTTTTTTTATTTTTTATTATCTTATTATTTTTTCTTTTTCTTTTCTTTTCTCTTTCTTTTTTCTTTTCTTCTTTCTTTTCTTTCTTTTTTTTCTTTTCTTGTGTCTATATAATCCCCTCCAAAGTTTTAGAAACTTTGTCGTTGATTTGTAACAAATTTTAAAACACTTTGGACTCTTTCAATTTTGGCTCTGTAGTCTTTATTGTGTAGCGTGATTTTTATAATGTACTGTTAACCATCATCTGAAATTGTTATCTTCTAGTTGTTGGAGGTTTTGGAAGTATACTGTTGAACTTTTGGAAGTATACTGTTGAACCTTTGTATAATTTATCAAATCTGATCGACAAATTTTCTTAATCTTCATGAGTATACTGCTGAACCTCTTCGAAGTATCAAAAATTGCTTCTAGTGAATCTTCCTTGATGCTGGCTATTATACTTGTGTTGCCCAGCTAATGTTCAATTTGTAGCTTTGGTTCCAAAAAAATTATTGTCTGTAGTATAAGACATTTTTTATGTTTGTTCAGATGCTAAAAACATGACAGAAAAAGTGGTGAATTTGATAGACAAAAGTAATTATTAACATGTCTTATAGATGATGAGCAGAGATATAATGTTAACGTGCTCTACATATGATAAGCAAAGTTATGATGTTAATATGTTCATTAGATAACAAGCAGAGGTATGATATTAACATGCTCATTAGGATCCTAATCGTTCAGTGACATCTAGTATGACAGATTAGAAAAAGACAGATGTGTTATTAAATATGTCTTATGGTTCATTCTATTCAGAGATTCAGGATTTGAAAGTAATGAACTGATTAAATAGAGGTAGGATTTAACTTATTTAATCTACTCGTTTAGTAACATCTAGTATAGCGGGATTTGAGTGAGGATAGAGGTATCATTAAACATGCCTCAAAGCTCAACCTATTCAGAGGATCTGGTCATAATATGAATGAGCTGACTAAACAGAGGTAATTGTTAATGTGTTTAGCTTTGGAATTTAACTATCAAAGATAACTATTAACTTGATAGGGAGATGATTTTCGTCAGAGGTCATTTTTAATTTAAGGATATCAAAAACAAGTTCATCAGATGTGTACTGTTGGACTTGATGAAGTGTGAGTTTATCTTTTCTGTCAAAAGTGAAAGTTTAACGTAACAGGAGATTTGATTGAAAGAAAGTAGATTCGATTTTGTATTCTGATGTCAGAGCTATGATTTTAATGTGACGAAATTTTTTAAGGGTCACTGGATCTGCTAGAAGAAAAGTTTGCTGTCAAAGGTGAAATTTTAACATGGCGGGAGATTTGATCTTATTAGAGTTTTTAGCAAACCCCCAGTTATCAACGAATTTGATTAGTTTTTACCAACTACCGTTTGAGTTGAGCTCGCCCGTTTGAGTTGAGCTAGCCATGCTATTTCTCTCAACATAGTAATTTATCAAGAATTTTGTTTGGGCTTACATGCCAAAAATTTCCTCTTCCCTTTAGCAGTTTTGAACAGTGATGTATCCTTATAATCGAATAAACATACTGTTATAACAGATTTGTCATGGGATTCTTTGCAAACTTCCAGCTATCAAAGGATTTAGTTTGCCTTTACCAATTGCCGTTTGAGTTGGGCTAGACATGCTATTCCCCTCAATATGGTAAGTTGTCGAGAATTTTGTTTGGGCTTACATACCAAACTTTTCCTCTTCTCTTTACTTTAACAACTTTGGGTAATTCATGCTTTTACTTCCAGTATAATAGGTTGGAGAGAAACTTGTTCTCTTTCCATTACCTTGACGGTGTTGGATAATTCATGTTTTTACCACCAGCATGATGAATTTGCAAGAAACTCGTTCTCTTTTTGTTGTCTTGACGACGTTGGGCAGTTCATGGTTTTACCCCCGCATGATAGGGATAACGAGAACTTCGTTTGGATTTACATGCCAAACCTTTCCTCTATTCTTAGTCCTAGAGACGTAGTATTCATCTCCATTTGGTACCCCCATTTAAGGCGTGAAGCTGTAGTAGCGAGCCAGTGTTTCTTCATTTGTTGTCTCGAAGAAGAGGTTGGAAGACTTTATTCCATTAAGAATAATATTTCTTCAAAAATTTTCCATTAATTAGCATCATCTGCTTACCGTGTTGATTGATCAACTGGTATGCTCTATTTGAGTAAACCGTCTCTACTACAAATGGGCTCTCCCATTTTGGTTAGAATTTGCCCTTAGTCTTATGCGTCAGGATCATTGATTGCCTGATGGCTAAGACCAAGTCGCCACTTTGAAAGTTTGTTCTTTTATTTTCTTGTTGAAGGCTCGGGATATTCGTGCTTGATAGAGCTCTATTTGTTGTTAATCTTTTAAACGCTTTTCATCCAACACTTCTAATTCCCGAAGTCGTTGGCTATGCTTTTCTTCGATGGTCATTCTTATAGTTAATGCCACCCGAAGAGAAGGAATTTAAATTTCCAGAGGTAGCACGGCCTCACAACCATACACCAAAGAAATGGTTTGGTTTTAGATGGTATTCTTACTGTTGTGCAATAAGCCTACGGACAAGCTCCCAATTTTTTATTCCAGTCATGTTAATTTGAAGTGACAAATTTCTATAAAACCTTCACAATGTTATTGTTGAATACTTTTGCTTGGCCATTAGCGGCCAGGTTATATGGAGATGAGAACACATTATGTATTCTGAATTAATCATAGAATTTGGTATACGCCTTGCTAGTGAATTGAGGGTCATTGTCACTGATGATCCGTCTAGAACACTAAAGCGATAGATGACATGGTGTTTGATAAAATTGACCATATCATTCATTTTCACTTCTCTTAAAGGGATAGGTTCTGCTCATTTTGAGAAGTAATCGGTTATACTTAGTATAAACCGATGTCCACGAGAAGATGGTGATGGGGCCAATAATATCCATCCTCCATGTCTCAGACCACGTAATCGTCGTTGGATGTAAGTACTCTGCAGCCTGATGTATGTAGTTTGTATGCACCTGGCAAGCATGACATTTCATTGCATATGTCATGGCATCTGACATCATCGTTGACTAATAGAAATCCATTCTTTTTATCCGGTCTACTAATTTAAGTCCTGGCTGGTGAGCACTACAGGCTCGATCATGCGCTTCTTTGAGCACTTCTTGTGCCTCTTGTTATGATAATTACCAAAGTAAAATTTCACCTAGCATTTTCCGGTACAAGGAGCTAAACTCATGATTATAATGGAACTTTTCCGCCCCATTCTTACTTTGGCAGCTTCTTTGGGATCTTCTGGTTATATCCCGTAGAGCGCAAAATCGATGAAGACGAATCGCCAATATCTGGATTCAAAGTTCATCCCTGATATATGGATTTCATTTGTCTCCAGTATCTCTTAGGGGCAAAAAAGCTCGCAACTTCCAATCTCAATGTTTTTGCTTGATTTAGCAGTGAGCGCTAATGTGGCTACGAGAGAAGCCAAGGTATCAGTGTACATATTTCGTGCTGTGACACATAGTCAATGTAAAACTCCATTAATGAGTTGATAACTTTAATTGTTGCCTCATAGTAATTCATGCTTGATTTTGTATTCTCCTCTTACTTGGTTTACAATGAGTTTGGAGCCCCATAGGCCTCTAAACGTTGAATTTCCAGCTACCGGACGATTTGGAGTCCCGTTAACAATGCATTGTACTCAAATACATTATTAGAACAAGGTTGGGTGAGTGAGTACCCTTGGAGAATTATATGATTATGTAGGGATATTAAAACTATCCCCACTTCGGCAGAGGTTCTTCGAGCCGCTCCGTCAAAGAATAGCAGCCAAACCAGTTGTTTGGAAATCATGTTAATTTTCTCCATTTCATCTAGAATATCCTCATAAAGTTTGGAGGATTCCAAGATGGGATGTTCCGCTAGGAAATCAGCAATAGTTTGTCCCTTGATCGCCTTTTGCAGAATGAATCTCATATCATACTTCGATAGCAGGATCGACCAATTAGCTAACCTACAATTAAGTGACCCAAGTTTGGTCAGAAGTACTCTCAAAGGATTTACCCGATGAATTACATGGATAGTTTGGCCTACTAAGTAGTGTCGCATTTTCTGAATTTCGAATACCAGGGCTAAACACTCTTACTCTATCGGAGTGTACTGATACTCGGCGCCTACTATAGTTCTAGTAAGGTAATATATGGCTTACTCGTGGCCTGACTCATTAATTTGTCCAACGGAGTACCAAGTGAATGGTCCATTGTCTGAACATATATCAAAAATAGTTTTCCTAATACATGGGCTACCAACACTGGAGGTTTTGTAAGATACTTTTTGTGGTCCTCAAAAGTTTGTTGATAAGTTTCATCCCAAATGAATGACACTCTCTTCTTTGTTAGCTTGGTGAAGAATTGACATCACCCTGAAAGATTAGTGATAAATCTCCAAATATATACTAGTTTTCCTTGTAACTCTCAAAGTTCTTTGAGATTTCTTGGTGATTTCATCTCTTGAATCGCTTTTATCTTTTCGTGTCTAAATGGATACTCTTGGATGTAACAACGAACCCAAGAGACACCAAGAAAAGACTTCGTCGGATTCATCTTTAATTGGTATTTTCTCATAATATCAAACACCGTTTTAAGATCTTGGAGATGATCAACTAAGTTGTGACTTTTGATGGCAAGGTCGTCCATGTAGCATTCTACCCTTTTACGGAGATGCTCGCGAAAAATTGTGCTTATAACATGTTGATATGTGGCACCTGCATTCTTTAAACCGAACAGCATAACCGTATAATAGTACATGTCTAACAGTGTTCTGAAAACAATGTGCTTCTTGTCTTCTGGGTATATTTTGATTTGATTGTACCAAGAAAATCTGTCCATGAAAGACATCCTTTCAAGTCTACAGGTGTTGTCATTTATGACATCTGTTATTGGAAGCGAAAATTCGTCTTTAGGACATGCCACATTGAGATCTCAAAAATCAATGCAAATATGAATTTTTCCATTCTTCTTGGGAACATGAATAATGTTCACTATCCTATCAGAATGTTGTTCTTCTCGGATGAAGTCAGACTGTATAAGCTTCTTAACTTCATCCTCGATTGATTCCATTAATTCTGGATGGAATCTTCTTTATTGTTGCTTCACTGGTTTTGCATCTGGCTTAATATTAAGCCGATGCATAGCAACTTGAGGATCTAAGCCTAGCATATTTTTATAATTCCAAGCAAAGACGTCGATATATTCTCGGACGAGAGTTATAGGGTTTTTTTCTTTCATCAGGAGACAAACTTTCGCTTATGAATATGGGCTTAGGATTGGCTTCATCACCCATGTTTACTAGAACCACCTTGTTTTCAGTAGCTGGTTCACGCTACTCGAACCGCATGTTCTATTGGGCATTGAGATACTTAACTAATGATTCATCTTAAAAAAGAGTCAGTTCATCGTCTTCATCTAGAGTCGGGCTGGCAAATGTCATGTTCGCAGCCAGCTCCTTAGATAATATCTCTAGACTAATCTCTGAATCCCAATCAGAAATTTTTACATTTTGGCAGATCATTTCTTCGATATCTGAAGGATCGGGCATTGTGACAAATTCCAACCCCCTGTCGGTTTTGTGATAATAATCTGGCTCTTTTCCTTCGAGCTCGAACAAGGAAAAGTAAATTTCGACATCCTTTGCCATAATTTAATCTGGGTCTATGGATGAAGTCATATCTCATTTTCTCAATTATTTGGAATGATTTTGGTCCGTAATGATAGAACTGATGGGCTTCCTGATCTTCATCTTTACTATTATCGGATGAGGCCATATATGGTCGAACCCTTCCGAAAAGAATAAATTTTTGATCGACCCAGCGGGCAGGTACCTTGAATTCCGCCCCATCTGCATTTTCGATGCTTGATTCTAGCAACATTGATGATCTAATTTGCAGATGCATAGTTGCTAAAGTCTCAAATTCTGAGAGACTATCTGCATCCGTACTAGTAGCTGAGGGTATAGAATCAGTCGTAACACCTGACAAGTAATCAAGCTCTAGATTTTCATTGATTTTCACTCGCATGTATCACTGGTGGTGTCATTAACATCTAAGCTTTCAAGGCTAATTACAAGAGGTTTGTACTCTTCTTTGGCGATAAATGGCTTAGGCTCAGTGTCAGTTTCATTTCCACTATCATACTCATCATGTAGTGGTAGATCGACCTCAGCATGCTCAGCATATAAGAGGCCGTCTACGAAGTAGTTTTCAACCCACTGAAATGGTTGCTTCTGAGCAATTAAAGTATGCACTTCTCCATCTTCATCCACATACTTCATGTGTTGGTGCAAAGTGAACGAGACAACTATGTTGGCATGAATTCATGGTCATCCTAGAAGAAGGTTGTAAGAAGTGTCTGTTTCAATCACATAGCCAGTCATTTTGCTTTTGAGATCTTTAATTTGGCATCTGAGCCTAATCTTTCCCAGAGTATGGTTACCATTAGCGTTGGAGCCAAAGATGGTAGTATTGGTTGAAGTTAATCTATGGGAAGAGATTCCGAGAAACTGCATAAATCTTCGCGGCATAATGATTAATGCAGACCTTGCACCGATATGAATCCGACCCACTTCTATTGAGCCAATATACTTCGTATAGTACAGAGGCCTATTGTGCTTAATGTTCTTCGACTACATGTCCTCTAGTGTGAAAGTAATGTAAGAGGCATGCCTCGACACTGAGTTGCAGTGCGGGCATGCCTCCTCAACCTCTTCTGGAAGATGGGCTGGAAAAACTTCTGAGTCTGCTAAAACTTCCCTTAGAACATCTCTTGTGGACTTGGATAGGCGTAGTAATCCGTATAGAGTTATTCTTACTAGTATGTTAGCTAGCTGTGCCAGAACATCAAATTGAATAGAAGAGTTTTGCTCTTCAGGAGCATCCTTCTGCAGAACCCAGCTGTACCTGAGCTCCTTCTACTTTCCTTTATCAGAAGTCTGCTTGGTTGTTTTCTCGTTAGCCTCCTCTATTGACTTAGAGGAGCCAACTTCTGCATTTGCATGGTCCTTCAGATATTATCTTTTAGATCTACCAACTGAAAGAGATGCAGCTTTATGCTCTACTGCAAGAGCGGTCGTCTCTGTTTCAGAATCTGTTAACAGAGACGCATCATCTTGGTCCTTCTCAACTTTTGCTAAGACAACATTGCATGTGTGTTGTCTTTTCTTCACTTTGGCCTTCTTTTTGGACACTATTATTGTCCAATAATTATCTTTGAGAAAATCTGGATACACCCAAAGAACCTCTTGCTTCTCAGTTGTAAAAAGAGTTGACTTTTTCTTCTGCTGGTTATGGGGGGTCTAAATTAACCACCTTGAGCTCATCTTTCAGAATAGGCATGAGCCCAAGTGGCACATCTAGACCACCCACATTAAAGGTAGTCGCATTAGCTGTAACCTTTTTTTGTTCAGCCTTGAGTTGAGTTACTCCAGCATCAATTAGTACCTAAATCTTGTCTTTTAGAATAAAATAATTTTTAGTTGGGTGACCTACGATCCGGTGATATAAGTAGTAGTTCGGATCAATAGTCTTCCCAACTTTCTCAGGTCTCTTGCTCTCCGGCAACTTGAGCATGTTGCGCTTGATGAGCAAATTAAATATGGTAGCAGTATGTTCATCTTTAAATGAATACTATCTCTTAGGTCTAGATGGCCTCGCAGGGTTACTTTTACTTGGCGCTTCCTTTAGCTTCAGCGGGATTTCTATTGCCATTATATCTTTCCCTTTGGAACGGCAAGACTGGGGTGGAGTTTTGTTTGTAGTGTCTTTTCTCACGGATCTCCGCTCTTCAAGGCGCCGAAGTATGTCTTCGGCTTGCTCACCTTGCTTGAGCAAGTCTCTCCATGAATTGGATTTGACCGAACCATTTTGACCAAAACATCGGTCAATAAATTGTGTCTGCAAGTCTCCACGAGAGCTTCCTGCATCATGCCATGTGGACATCGTATGGAAAGCTCGCAAAATCGCTCAATGAAGATTTTACTGTCTCGCTTTCTCCTTACTTTGCTGCTAGTAAGGATGGTACAGATACTTCGGTCTCATCCTCGAAGAATAGAGCTAAAAACTCACGTTCTACATCAGCCCATGATTTAATCGTCTCCTGGGACAATTGCATGAACCAAGTAAATGCAGGTCCTTATATGTTCTCGCAAATATTTTAGTTAAAGTTGGGTCGTGCCCCCATTAAGTGTCCTATATGCGATAGGAAATAAAAGATGTGCTGTTGTGAAGAGCCTTTGCCATTGAACGACTGGAGATTTAACGGCTTATAGTTCGTAGGATAAGGCATAGTTTTCCATTTTATGGGATAGGAACGTACTATGCCCACTTCTTGCAGCTCTTTTCGATGGAGAAGTGCTTGCAATTGGCTCTCCATCTTTTCCATCTTTTCAACATGAGGGTTGATGATAACCCTCACCTTCTCATAATTTTTGAGTGATGAGGTGGCTCCTCATGTTTGTCTTCATCCTCTTCATCTTCATGGACAAGTTGTTTTCCTTCCTGTCGATTGGAAGTGGATGACGAGGATTGGCTTTTCTTTGTTCGAGCTAATAACTCAGGTAAGAGTTGCTTCATTTCTTCCATAGTCTCCTCTTACTGCTTGAGACGTTATTCTTATCTCTCAAGGATACTTCTTCTAGAATATCGGCCATATTCATCGTAGCCTCCAACTCTTTATTTGAATCTGAAGAAGATAAAGACACAATAGTAGAGTGTCTATCTTCTTCATCATCGGATCCTCCGGCCAACCCTTTGTAGTCTAACGGTATGGCGACTCCTTTTCTCAAGTGTATTGATACACACCCTCTGACTCAACAAATCCTAGAGTAAATTCTGCATCTGAAGAGTCATTCTCGGAAACTTGTTTGCTCTTGCTAACCATATTGGATGAGACAGCAGGCAAATCAGTTTCGAAGTATATCTATTTTACTGTCCATCTTCTTTTTGGCTCAGTAATCAGCTAAAAAATAAACGGCTTTCTCATGCAGTTACATGTTGATAGGACGGTCTAAATCGGCTGTTCACATTGACAATGAGGAGTGGGTTGGATGACGCTCCTCTTCTGAGTAAGATATTCCCTTAAGTCTTGGGAATTGTTCTTATTTATATTTACAATTTGATGCTTTTTGCGTCACAAATTCTGTTCATAATATTGATTAGTCTGCAGTAATTCAAATTTAAGCAATATTTCAATATTAGAATAGTTTCTAACTCTCTCATTAGGTCTTCTAAAGTGCATGCTAGCCTGTGCGATTGTGCAGGCCCCGCATGCCTCTAAATTGTGCTTCAACAGATGTTGATGAGTTACACATTGATTGCGCATCTCTACTGCGTTCGAACATGAGCGCAGAGGGTGCACTTCAAAATCATCTGAAGAAAATCTAGAAAATTCATGTTCATAACAGATATTGGAAGAAGAGTACTTCTGAGAATCTAATGAAACTTCCAATAGGGCGCATGGAGTGGGCGTGCGCAGGGGAGAACAAAAGTTTGAGAAGGAGAGTGCGCACTCCCTGCATGCGCCTGAAGACGTGCGGGGAAGTGCTGGCGCGTGAGCAAGCATGCACTGCGGAGATAAGTCGCGCATGCGATCATGTGCGCACCTGCTTGCGCCCGCTGCATGCCTTCGGATGAGCGTGAGTTTGCTGGCGCGCGCTGTGCACCCTCCAAGCCTCTGCATGCGCATGGGAGCGCATGCTTTGCGTGCACGCCTGCAGGGCACAGGGGCGCACACAGCGGGTGCGGATGTTTTCCAACTGTAATTTTTTACAGATCGCCTCTTTTGTAATGTTGAGGCATGCCTGTTGGGTCTTGCATCTTCTCCGACAGTCCTGGTTTCTCTTTTGTGACTGCATTAAAGATGAGTTTAGTTTGTGGATAGGCGATGACGTCATATCCTTGTTCAAAAGCGATAATGCCATATCCTTGTTCAGAAGCGATGACGCCTTATTTTTATTGACAAACGATGACGTCTTGTCACATGGGTGATGACGCCTCATGTTTTGACTGTCGATGGCGCCTTATCAGTTTTAGTGGGCCTCACTTGTTTTGACAGGCGATGATACCTTGTCAGATTTAGTGGATGATGACGCCTATCTTTTCTTGGTCGTTACCCGGTGATGACGCTTAGGCTTTGAGCTAGAGGAGCTTGAAGAGAGGTATTCCTCATACCTTAGTTGGTCAACTTCAACGACCAAGGTCTCAATGACCGATTCGATGGGTCCCTGGTCGGACGCACCACCAAGTTTTCTGTTGTAAACAGACAGACTCTTACTATGGTTTCCAATTTTTATATACCCAAAAATTGTAGATTTCCTACCATTACTAATTTACTTTCAAATTACAATAATAAAAAGAAAATTACAAGGAAAATTCGAGATTACAAGAATAGGGAACAATTAATTTCAATTCTTTTTTTTAATTTTGTGGGATCTGGTAGCAGTAGAGTCTCGCTTCTGCATCTGTTGACCGTCCAATCGGGAATTCCTGTGCCAAGATCTCTTTTTGGGAAGAAGAAGACGCTCATGAAACTTCTCTTCTCTCTGGATTTCTTCCTTCTCTGGACTCCGCTCTCCGGGAATTCTCTCTGTCTTTTCTTTTTTTGTAAACTCCTCTGAAAGCCCCTTCTAGACTCCACGTCCTTTATTTTTATAAATTAAGATCGTGGGTGAAATTCACGTAAAATGGAAATACCCACGTTAAGGCACGTGCTCAGAACTACGTGTGTAGGCGCCCCTGAGCGCGCACCCCTTTTTTTCACCCTGCACGCGTCACTGTGTGTGCATGGGGGCCAGTGGCCCCATCCCGAGCGGGCTGCTGCGCGAGCGTGGGGCCCGATGGCAAGGGTCCCACCCTTAATTTTTTTATTATCTTATTTTTTTTCTTTGTTTTCTCTTTCTTTTTTTTTTTCTTTTCTTCTTTCTTTTCTTTCTTTCTTTTTTCTTTTTTTTGTGTCTACAGTGATACTTATATCAAAACTATATCTTTTAGAAGCTATACTCCAGCTCTAACTTCATTTCCTGGCTACTTAGTTTCCTCTTTCCACTGAAAAGAAAGTGTGTATGAAAAGACAATGGTATTTTTTTTTAAAAAGAAAATGAAGGAAACATATATTTATATTCACGAATAAATTTTTACACATCATCTCCTAATATTTCCTTATCAAGGCACCAAACCATCAATATTAGCCACCTTGATCCTCCATTGGACAAATCAGCACTGCCTTATGCATGTAAGATGCCCCCAAAATGAAATTGGTGTATGCCATTATAAAGAAAATGGAATTTTGAAAAATATTTATTTTTCCGTTTAGATAAAATTCAACGATCTCTAAAAATACTAAATTAATGTTAGAGATAGGTATAGATTAGAGGAGTACAAAAAAGATTACGGTATATTTTATGAGGTCTAGAATGAGAGAAAAAAATATAAAAATAAATATCTATATATTTTGGTATTTGATAATTTTGTTCATTTTTAAACTTTCATCGAAAATTCAGAAAAAAACACTTTAAGTTAAAAGTATCAGAAAAATGATGGTATCGAAGTCGAAATTTGATTTAGAATTTTAAAATTCATAGGCTCATCAAAAATCAAATCGACCCACCACCGTGACCCTAATTTGGTAGGTTTAATTCCAAAGAATGAATATGGGTTATCAGAAAATAGAGGTATTACAAATACAGCCATACATGTCATATAATGCTAACAGGATCGGTGATACTCATCGATACCAGTATGCATGGCATACTTACATGGTGACTGATATTACTAGTACATGATAGGGTATTTGATATTTTTATTAATTTTTAAACTTTCATTGAAAATCCTGAAAAAAAAAACACTTAAAGTTAAAAGTATTTGAAAAATGATGGTATCGAAGTTGAAATTTGATTTAGAATTTTAAAATTCATAGGCTCATCAGAAATCAAATCGAACTTTAATCGGCCCACCATAACCCTAATTTGGCAAGTTTACAAAGAATGGATATGGGCTATCAGAAAATACAAATACGTTTACGCTTAGCCATGCATGTCATATAATGCTAACAGGACCGGTGCTGCTCATCGATACTAGTATGCATGGCATACTTACATGGTGACTGATATTACTAGTACTTGATAGGGTATTTGATATTTTTATTAATTTTTAAACTTTCATCAAAAATTCTGTAAAAAAAACACTTAAAGTTAAAAGTATTAGAAAAATGATGGTATCGAAGTCGAAATTTGATTTAGAATTTTAAAATTCATAGGCTCATCAGAAATCAAATCGAACTCTAATCGGCCCACCATAACCCTAATTTGGTAGGTTTACAAAGAATGGGTATGGGCTATCAGAAAATAGAGGTATTACAAATACGTTTTCGCTTAGCTATGCATGTCATATAATGCTAACAGGACCGGAGATGCTCATCGATACTAGTATGCATGGCATACTTACATGGTGACTGATATTACTAGTACTTGATAGGGTATTTGATATTTTTATTAATTTTTAAACTTTTATCGAAAATTCTGAAAAAAAAACACTTAAAATTAAAAGTATTAGAAAAATGATGGTATCGAAGTCGAAATTTGATTTAGAATTTTAAAATTCATAGGTTCATCAGAAATCAAATCGTCATCAGAAATCAAATCGAACTCTAATCGGCCCACCGTAACCCTAATTTGGTAGGTTTACAAAGAATGGATATGGGCTATCAGAAAATGGAGGTATTACAAATACGTTTACGCTTAGCCATGCATGTCATATAATGCTAACAGGACCGGTGATGCTCATCGATACTAGTATGCATGGCATACTTACATGGTGACTGATATTACTAGTACTTGATAGGGTATTTGATATTTTTATTAATTTTTAAACTTTCATTGAAAATTCTGAAAAAAAAACACTTAAAGTTAAAAGTATTAGAAAAATGATGGTATCGAAGTCGAAATTTGATTTAGAATTTTAAAATTCATAGGCTCATCAGAAATCAAATCAAACTCTAATCAGCCCACCGTAACCCTAATTTGGTAGGTTTACAAAGAATGGATGTGGGCTATCAGAAAATAGAGGTATTACAAATACGTTTACGCTTAGCCATGCATGTCATTTAATACTAACAGGACCGGTGATGCTCATCGATACTAGTATGCATGGCATACTTACATGGTAACTGATATTACTAGTACTTGATAGGCATAGTTTCCTAGGGCATGGTGATATGATATGGATATATATTCATATGATATTACACGTGTACATGTATCAGTTGTGGCTATTCATTGATTTTTGTTTTGATACTGGACATGTGCACGGTTATACCTGGATATGCCTTGATATCTCAATGAGTTATGTGTATTATGTATGTTAGACACAACCTAAAGGGGAAACTAAATGATGAATAAGAACCATATCGTATGGGATTATAGTTGGTCACTCTATTTCGGTGTTGAGAACTTGTATTGTTATCATATAGTACTAGCCCTCATTTGTTAATTAAGTTTTCTTGTGTTTTATATCCGTTACTATTTTACAGTATTGGATCTATCTACTAGCACTACATCATTATTCAGCGTTATGGGTTTGTGACAACTCCTGAGCATGCATGGGCACTAGTACATACTAAGATCTTAGCACGCAGCTTATCTATTATCTTAGCTGCATAATCTAACTCAAAAGACCTATTTCATACATGTTTTAACTTCACTTGAATGAGACTCACATGCTATTCAAGCTTAATTATTCATTTTTTACTATATCATTCATGATTTATGATATCACGAAAAACACCGACATATCTTATTCACATTTATGCATGTTCTAGTACGATATTAGTACGTCTTCTTTTCCGCTGCATACTACTTGTTGGGCTTAATCTTCTAGGTTTCAAATCCCAAGTTTTGAAAACGATGGAGGAGAGAATACTTTAGTCAAAGATTCATACTTCACTGAATAGGCCGAACAACGGTAACTAGTGAGAGCTTGATGCAAATATCATGTAGTTAGTTCTTCACATTTCTTTATCAGATTATTACTTTGTCATTTTGTTCTTTTGTTGTATATATATTTAGAGCGGTGTGCCTAATCTTGTAACCAATTCTTTTATATATAGTATAAGTTTTAGCTCAGATATATCAAGATATTATGCCTATGAGGTTTGTTTCTTTTCACACACTATTGTTGAGAAGTAGCTGCAAAACAGGGCAAGACACCTTTATTATCCAACAAGAGTTTTGACTGGCAGTGGTAACTGACAGAGAAATACCTCCTTTTGGATTTGGTTTAGAATTTAAATCCGAGTTGTATTTAGAGGTGTATAATCACCGACATGGATTTTTTCCCAGTGAGAGTAATCAGAGCTTCTTGGAAGACTCTACTCTTTGGACTTTTTGTTGATTGATTATTTTGCTTTCCGAAAATCTCAATTTTTGAAGACCATGTTGGATTCATCTAGCTTAATATATTTATTAAATTGTTCAAGGACTTAGGATATTGATATGGACTTCTGTTTTCCAATAGAATGTCTAAGCCCAGTGTATCTCACCCCATTGATAAATGAGATGATAACTATGTCAGAAGATGTGACGGCCCACATTGGTAGGCCCAACTGTGTGTTCGAATAATTGGTAGGCTGTCGCCGATGAGCACTCTCAATACTAGAGTGCACGAGGCCTTTTTTTGTACAATCATAGGCAAGAGATATAGAAGCATGTAAATATAAAATATATATCAAAAGTCTGAATCTATCTGCCACAACATTATAGGCATGAATATAGTAATATCAAAAAATAGATGTATAAAAATGATAAGCAATATATACATCGAAAGGTTACTCATGTAGAGTTAAGTACAATATCATAACAGAGCAGCATAAGTACTGAAAATATATAAGAGTGTTTGGATAGTATGGACAGAACTAAAAAGTATGATACATATGCATGTACAAGCCAAAATGATAAATACACAAAAGAAATAAAAATTCTACAAGAAACTGGCTACTGGCGCTTGGCCTACTCCTGAAAATGTGAATTTTCAAGGGGTTGGTTCTCCTCTACTACCATTGTCTCGACTGGTAGACATGGGGTGTGATAATCTTAGGAGTCAGAATCCAAATATAAATATGAATCCAAACTCGTGCCTTGCTTTAGAAATCATATAGTGTGATGCTAGTAGGAACAATGTAAAAAATATATGCATATGAAACATTAAATACATGATATGTATAATATAACATGAATCATAAAATACATATTGTGCATAATATGACAAGATCAGGCAAATAGATTATGAAGTACAAGGTATACATAATATAATATGAATCATGAAGCAATGGTATATAATATGATCATCCATATGAATCATGAAGTATACGATATGCATAAGAAAATATGATCAAGTAAGTATAACACTTCGTCAAACAATGTCAAATTGTAGAGGTGGCCTCCAATAGATTCTAGAGGTGGCTCACACAGATCCAAAAAGTTTCCCTCACATTTTATGTAGCACTTTGTCCCGTATAGCACTTTGTTTCATGTGGCACTTAGTTCCGTACACTTCTAACTAATATATGGCTATGAGAAGATGTTAGATTCTAGAGGTAGCCCATGGATTCTAGAGGTATCTCCCATGGTTCAAGAGGTAGTCCCCACTTTCTGTGTGACACTTTGTTCTGTATAATACTTAGTTCCACAAAATCTTGATGTCGAATTCTAGAGGTGACCCCATGGATTCTAGAGGTAGCTCTCAAAGATTCAAGAGGTACTCCCATTTTCTGTGTGGCACTTCGTTCCATATAGTATTTAGTTCTATGTGCCACTTAGTTCCACACAATCTTGATGTCGAGTTCTAGAGGTGACCCAATGGATTTTAGAGGTATCACCCACGAATTCAAGAGGTGCCCCCACTCTTTGTGTGATACTTTTGTTCCACATAGTACTTAGTTCTATGTGGCACTTAGTCCCTCACATTTATGATATCGAGTTCTAGAGATAACCATATAGATCCTAGAGGTAGCTCATATGGATTCAAGAGGTGCCTCCACTCTTTGTTTGGCACTTTAATCCGAGTACTATTTAGTTCTATGTGATACTTGGTTCCACACCAAACATGTATCAATAGCAATGCGAGTATGAAATGATATGCACAGTGATATTGGTAAGTACAAGACTTATGCAATATGTTGACATGTGCGAGGTACCATTTATAAGTGAGAATAATATGTACAAGTAATAACATGAATAAAATAAATACACATACGTGTATGCATATATATAATAAATTAAATCAAGTGTTATACACACACATTGAATATATGACAAAACATGAGATATGACAGATCTGAACTCACCATGTATGGGTAATAATAAGAGTAGTTGAACATGTGCATCACATCATGCGTCAAGCAAGATATGCACGGACATAACATATATACCTATGTTGTATCAATTTTGTGGACAGTCAGATTTTTAGGTCTGGTTTAAGTAGGGTAAAAATAAAATTAGAGGCTATGATTTATAATTATAGAGAAATCAATCATCTTTCCAATAACTCTTAAATGAGCTTAATTCGAGTTTTAAACCAAAAGTTATAGTTATTTTACTATGAACCTGCTGTTACTATGCTATAACAGTAACAAGTGAAATTCCTGATTTGATTTGATCATGAAAAATCTAAATTTAGAGTCTAAGATTTAAATTAGCCCTAGATAATTTAATTATTTTTTCAATAAATCTTGAATGAGATCAATTGGAGTATCAGAGCAAAATTTATGATTATTTACCATGGACCTGCTGCTACTGAGCTACTGCAGCAACAAGTAAAATTCCAAATTATTTT
Organism: Dracaena cambodiana; assembly: GCA_036321105.1. Classification (NCBI taxonomy): domain Eukaryota; kingdom Viridiplantae; phylum Streptophyta; class Magnoliopsida; order Asparagales; family Asparagaceae; genus Dracaena; species Dracaena cambodiana. Next base: position 10,607,239 of record JAYEPQ010000017.1, read on the forward strand.
TAATCCTGATCGGATTTGATTTAGGATTTAATATCTTAAGCAGCTCTAAATAATTTAATTATCTTTCTAATGAATCTTAAATAAACTAAATTGGAGTTCTAGAGCAAAAATTATGGCTACTTTACCATAGACATGATACTGCTAAACAACAGACCTGGTACAACAGCAAGTGATAAATTCTCACGCTATTTTTGGATAAGTAAATGGTTAAATTAGGATCTACTGTTAGATGAATTGTACCTTAGTAATTCATCTTTCTAATAGCCTAGAATGATGTCAATTGGTTAAAATGATAAAGTTATAATAGTTCCAAAATGGATTGTTGTGTATGTGCGGACAATGATACATTTTGTACATATATAACATGTATAGTATGATATATGCAGTGAAACTCAGGATAAATAAAAATTAGAGTATGTATAATCTTTAAATTGGATTAATACTAGTTCTGGTATCATATTTGGGGAAACTTAATTGAAATTATAAGTTTAATTGATTTGAGAGTGTATTCTTACATCTTGTTGAATCTAAATCGGAAAAGAACCGATATCGATACGATTGCTCTTAAAAAGTGGAGAAATTACCCAATAATCACTCTAGGGAACAAGGGCATGTGCTGGAAAAGTTTTTCTCATGTTGGTGGGAAAGATTAGAGCTCATATAGCAATTTAATGGATTTTTAGCATACTCGCAGGCTGAATATTTGGAGATTTATTTAAGAGAATTGGAGAAGTAGTTAAGGTTAGAGTTTGAAGAGAAAATAAAGAGGAACAGGAGAAGAAGTATGGTTTTTCTCAGATTTTTCTGAATTTATTTTGCGGTCAAACAGCTTTTGGAAAGTAAGTATATTGTCATATTAAAAATCCTTAATTTTTTTCTCAATTACAAATTTGTCATTACGTCAATTCAATCCAAAATTAGTCAAGGATGACTGTTGGGCTGATGGAGATAAATCTAAAGTTTGGAGGAGGTTAAAATTTGCATTCTTGATTTAATATAATTATTTTAATTGGATATTTATATGAAAATCGGCTGATTCAGAATAATTTAAAAAATATATAAAAATATCCAAAATAATAAGATAAGAAGTTTCCGCTCTACAAAATTTAAAATTGAATACTATATTGAAATATTTAACTCAATTTATTCAGTATCCGTCCGTATCAGTATTTAGGCTCCCGAGATGATACTATGATATAGAATAAACCATTACAAGGACGTAAGGAGTAGGGTCATCACAGAAGAGCACCCCTTTATTTGGAGTTTTGCTTTATTGAATCATTTTAGGAACTAACAAAGCAATTTTCTAGGTATTTGTTCTACTCAGAGATAGGAAGCAATGCTTTGCTTGCTTTAGCTTGCTGCAAATTACTAAACGTATTTACAATGCAGTTGGAGGAAGGAATGAATGGATCCTGCAGCGAGATCGTTGTACCTATTTCTTGTCTTCTTTTCCAGTGTGATGGAGAAGACACTACAGAGGATGTTATCAGTGGGCTCGTTGAAGGTGTATTGTGACACGATAATTGGTAGCATGGTCAAGCAGATATGTCCTGCCATTGTACGTCTTCTCTAAGTTTGGGAGTTTGAATTTGAACTCTTGTTATAGGATAGCTATGGAGAGTGGCTCATGATCCTCAAATTAGGAGTCCAATTCGTCACCGGCCAATTTGGTTTTGCTATTAGCTTGGTGGTACGTAGATGATCTAAAACACCATTCAGTTCCTTCTAGGGGCAGCAAGTCATCGGGATTGTCTTAGCCATTGTTGAAAATAACGCGTTATGAAACCCGTTATTTGCGTTACGTAACCTAACGGAATCCCAACGCTACGTAACAACTAGAAATAACTCAGTGCACCATAACAGTACGTTTTTTACGTTATTTTACGTTATATTACATAACGTTACGTTAAATTACGTTATGCTACGTTATTTACAATTATTTTTTTAGTAATTCATATATTGTTGTTGATTATTATTTTGATTATTAGCGAATTGCTATAATTTTCTTAATTAATTGTTGGCTTGTTTGATTGCTTTTGGAATTTCTAACTTGATAATTTAAGTTTGTTACTTTATTCACTTGTTGTATTTGTCGTCCGGTTGCTAAAATATTTTATTTGTTGATTTTATTGAGTTTTTAATTGAACTGAAATCAACAATCATAAATAAGATAAATTGAACATTACAAAATATAAATTACAGCAATGATAATAATTGGAATCGAAATAAAAAATTGGAATCTTGCTTTTTTATTTAAATGATGATTGGAATTACTGTTGCAGACTTAATATAATTTATGAAGATATATGAAAATTATTGTAAAACTTAATATAACATTTGAATAGATTATGTATTACAAAATAATTTTATATTTTTTTAGATATTTTAAATTTATTTTTCAATTTATTAAAATTATTTTATATGGTTTTATATTTATTTTTATTAAATAAATAGAAAATTGCATAACCTACGTTATGCGTTACGCTATTTGCGACATAACCTAACAAAGGCAAAACGTTACGTTACCGTTATTGCTATTTTAAACATTGGTCTTAGCCTTTGGAAGATTTATTTGATGCTCCCATGTGCAGTGAGGTTGGTGCTTCTTTTATATCAATTTGAGCCACTAGGGCATTGGCAATGACTTGTATGAGAGCGGTGATTTGTTTGGTGAGTTCTCGAAACTCGGAGCGAGTGTCTGGAGCATTAGTATCTTTATATTTGTGCAACATGCTTGAAGTTGCTCCATTTTCCTCTCAACGAGGAGTTTATTGGCTCGATTGCCATCTAATCGTGTATTAGGCATGGTTTACTAAAATAACTTTATTGAAATTTTTCATAGACGATATCAACCGTTTCTGTCGAGATCTGCCATATTGGATTTCCCAAACAAGACTCAGTACAAGTATAATATTTCAGTGGATGAATAAAAGATGATTAGATAGAGAGTTTAACTAGTTACGATTGAGAAGAATCTCAGATCTACATTCTCGAAGAGAATGACCTTGTAGAGAATAATTTATTAGAGAAAAAGAGCTACAATCGCTCAAGAACTTTCTCTATTATAACCTTAAGATTCTTCTTGATAGCCGAAAAATCATCCCCTTTCTCATGGAGGATGGAGGCTATTTAAAGTTTATCCTTGAGGAGATAGAGTCGCAATTAATCTCTATTCATTAGTTTTCTTGTTGTAGATAGAATCTTTTTTCTTAGAAGACTTGATTTTTTTTTTTATACTTGATGATTTGGTAAGTTTTCAACTTTATCTTGGTCTTTGTTACCTTTTAGATAAACTAAGGATTTGCAGGCCTCGTCGGTAGGGGTGGCAAGTGGGCCATGTCCGGCCCGGCCCAGGCACGACATGTTCCATTTTTGAGACGTGCTGAGCCCCAGGCACAACACGTCTGCCCGGGCGTAGACTCAGACTTGGCCCACCGGGCACGTGTCGTGCTAGGGCCGAGACGTGTCGGCACGTTTTTTTTTTTTTTTTTTCTTAAATATTAAGTTAACTATTAAGTAAATTTAGGAGTATAGTTAGCTTAATTTAATTAGTTTTAATAAGAAGAAATGATAGTAAAAATAAAATTTTATTATATTAAATCTAATTATATTAATATATTGCTCTATAAATCTCTTTAGAAATTATACAAAGTCCGAAGAGAGAGGAGAGGACCCTGATCGTCACCCTCAACTTGTTCTTAGAATTTTTTTTCTAAGAGATTTATGAGTTAAAAAATTACATGAAAAAAATTACAAATGTAGAAATTATAATTCGAAAAGAAAAACAAAAGTTTATTTTCATTCATCTTCTGGTGAGTTCTCTACTCTATTTCGTTTGATGATTCTTATTCTCTTTCTTCTGCATCGAACCAGTTCTTCAAGTAAATACACATCTATAATATGTTTGTTGTCATTGAGCTTCTCCATTCCGTGAGCAATCTACCACCTGTACTAAAAGCAGACTCCGATACTACAGTAGACACCGAAAGAGTTAGTAGATAACGAACCATGTTAAAAAGCACAGGATATGTTTTTTCCTGTGATTTCCACTAGGCCAAAATATCAAAGGCTTCATAATTTTCAGAGGTCACATCATCTTTATACTTGGCTATTTCTAAATAATAATATAGTTTATTAAAATATGTACTAGATTACCTAACCTTTTTTCGGTGAAATACGGATGATATTATTGGATTTCGGGTTTTCCTAGCAGCTGGTTCCTAGGTAGATTATATTTTATCACCATACATATCTTCATATGTATAGTACATAATATCTAAAGAAATTTTAATATCATTAACTAAATCCCTAATATTATCTTCATAACACATATTTTTATAAAATAAATCTATTAAAATTTTAAGTCCATCTAACTTACAACGTGGATCTACAACAGTTGCAAAAAACCCACCCTAACGGCTTTAAACGGCTAATTTTTAAGCACGGCTCAGCTCGCCCGGGTCACGCCGTGCCGACGGCTGGGGCAATTCATAATATTTTTGAAATCGTTCCAGAAGCATATTTAATGCTACAAAGATTAGCTTTGAACTGGTGATGAATACCATCAGGCACGGCTATTTATTTATTTATTCATTCATTTTAGAAATATAAATGCAATAGGATGTAGTTATGTAGAAGATTAATGACAAACATAAATCATAGTAGATATCTTCATAACTAATCATTCACAGGAACAAGCTTTTGAATTCATAGATAGAAAATGGACTGAATCACAATGCGTATCAGAGTGCCAATAGGCCAAAACTCTAAGTAAAACCATTACAAAATGAAGGAATGTACTTGTTAATTTCCTTAAACCTGCAAATTCAAGTCTAGATGTTTCTGCAATGGATTTTCTTGTTCTCTCAAGTCTTTTAATGCCATGACTTGTTTTGAGACCCCAAGTCTTACGGGTTTATTGCATGTGAAGGTTAATTATAAATATCTTGTGAATCGAAAGACTTATTTAGGTTTTTTTTTTTTTTTTCCCCTCTTCCCTGAAAGCATGCCTAGTTGCTGAAATTACTATATGCTATTAGTATGTTTAACTAAACAGTGTAAATTATATTACTTGTATTTATTCATTCATTTTATAACTAATCTCAATGCCCATATGCAGTAGGAGAATATCGTGAATAAACTTTTAGAAAGGCAATACCAGTAATCATAAACAGATGGAGAAGCAATTGAAAGACAATGACATTAACTTTGTATTTGCATTAGATCAAATTTTGGTGTTCTAAAACTTCAGATATCTCTTTACTTTATAGGACCTGATCAGTCTCCGTTTACAAGTAGAGCATATAAAGAAATGTTCAAAGCAGTTCATTTCGGAATATGTAGGTACTTGTCATCAAGCCTAACATAGATAACTGAAACTGATATCAATCAGTGTAACAGGAATCTTTTTTAGTACTACCCGATGATTGAAATAACAAGCCTTACTCACAAGATATCATTATATCCTTTACATTTGATTAATAAATGTGCCTAAGTTTTCTTGTGCTTGAATAGAATATATAGAAACCAGGAGGTATATATGTTGCGAAAAATGGATCCTCTTGCTAAATATCACTGACATAGATAAGCATGCTTGCTAAAAGAAAATAACTCATTTACCTCTTCTATGATGGATCAAATCAATCTAGATTGAATAATCATAAAAAATTCAATTCAGCGTCGCCGAGCCAGAATTCTTGTAGAAATGTTTAAGAAAAGAGAAGATGACCAAGTTCTCCTCATCTTTTTGAAATAAAAAAAATTGCTCATTTCTTAAAATTAAATTCTAAAAATAGTTTGTTTTTAAAAAATTATTCTAGGTTCATTATTAATAACTTATTAATGGAAATACTTTAATAATATTAATTGACTTGTCTATTAAATCTTCTTCTCCTAAACTTGGAGGTAATTCTTCCTCCTCATATGAATAATGTCGCAAGTTCCATCTCAAAGTGTGTTTGAGTGTTTGGAAGTAAAAGAAGTGAGGGAAAGGAAAAAGATTAGAAGTCGCTTCTAAAATAATGCAAGAGTTAGAATTATCATATTTGTAAAATTTCTAGTATTTATTTCTTACTTCTTGAAGGAAACGATAGAAGAGGAATAACATATTTATTTTTTGAAGAAATAAAAGAAGAGTAAACCCAAGATAATAAAATATTTATAATTTTTTCTTCCAACTCTTCGTCCATCTAAAATCCAAATAAAGAAAATTTGAGAAGTGAGAATGCCACATAGGATCCACTTCATTATTGCAGAAGTAAGTTTCACTTCTTAGCCATATAAATACATGAAATAGTATAAGTGACCTTACTTTCACCACTTGCTCTCTACTTCCATGCAAACAAACTCATCTATAGCAAAAGTAACTTTCAATTCTCTGTTTTACCAAATATATACATGAAATAGTGAAAGTAATGCTACCACTGCCATTTTACTTCATTGCAAACAAATTCCCCTTGTTGCAGCACATAAGCAGCTGACCTGTAGATTCACGAAGGGCAAGGTGAGACACTGCATCACACGTCAACTATCTCTGCACGTCATTTTCCCAAGAAAATAAATAGATCACAGGATCCAAAGACTTTGCATTTTATCTCAGTTTCTGGGCCTTGGGCACTGATAATAAAGTGACTCTAAGAGGTTGTTTAGTTCAAAAGAGTGAGGTTACAGCTGCAATATTTATTATATAAAATTCCATCGAACCAAACAAGCACTTAGGCTCTGTTTGGGTTGAAGGAAGATGAGGGAAAGGAAAGAAAAATAAAATGAAGGTGTTTCCCATTGTTTGGTTTGAGAGAAAACTTAAAAGAAAAAGAAAAAAAAAAAAAGAGAGAGAGAGAAAAACAAATGAACCGTTTTTTTGTCATCCTTCCTAGAAACAATAAGAGAAATTATTATTTGGTATTATTACCACATAAAATTTGGATTGAAGAGTGAAGGAAGCTTAGAACAATTTTTTTTCTTAATTTTGTAATTTTACTTTTAGTTTATTGACTACACTTGAAAAGTGTAATATTTTTAGTTTATTTTATGCAAGTGCAATCCAATTTGATTGATTAATATAAGAAATTAATAAAAAATTATTTTTATTAATCAAATTCCTCACTATGATGTTTTTCTAGTGTTTTCTAGTTGCAGGATTTTATATGCAAGGAAATCGAAATATCAAAATAGATATCAAGTATTAGTTTAAATCTGTGCAAATACAAGATTGACTGTTGACAGTGAGGGGATAGCTGTCAACAGTCGTCTACTGTAAAAGAGACCGAGTGCCGCTATCGATGGGTCTGTTGAAGTGAGCAGCCATAGTTTGATTTTTTGGAGATTTTTTAGAAAAATTAAGAGTTTTCTTATAAATAGAATTTCTATCAAGGTTTTTGTAAGGCTAGAAATACCCAATGTAGCTCAATTTTTTTAACAAATAATGAATAAAGAAGGAGGAGAGCTGATATACGATTTTATAGTTTTATATTCAAGATTAATTTTTGTATTCGTTCATAAAAATCAATAAAACTTCGATTCTCCGTTATCTTTGAAATGATTTAGATATGTTTTTTAGTCATTGATGTTTTATTATTTGACGATATATTTGTTGCTTAATTTTTTATATACTGTAGACTTTTTAGGCACGATGTATACTTAGACTTTGAATATTTATTTTTATTATTCATATTGCATGCTTAAATAAAACTCAAAATTCATATAAGATTAATTGGGAGAAATTTTTCAAAGTATCAAATTTATAACTTTATAGATTTTGAGCTTTATTAAATTATTTTCCGGTTGTAGGAAGACCACGTGATTTATGCAACTGAAATAAAAGTATAAATATATTCAATAAATTATCTTATATGGGAGTTACATCCATCTGACCAATAATTTTAGTTAAAGTAAATTTTCATCTAATATTTTAGTTTTTTAGTTAATAAAAGTCCAATCTTTACTTTCATTTTTAGTACCTAATTTATTTCTAGTGTCACACAATTACAAAATGATTCTCGAGAGAACGATTTTGGATTACTACTCTTATACTATTTGCCAATCTCTTACACTTGGAAGTGTACAATTTTGATCGAAGTCAAGTTTTTAGCGTTATTGTTGGGGGTCATACTATCATGTTACACTTTAGTATAGATTATGGTTTCTACGTTATTAATTTTTGCGATTATGAATTTGCATGACTAGTTGGAGGAAAACTTCAAACGGTAGACTAATTCGATCGTACTCAGATCCACAACCACTTCCAATCTATCAAATATTTCACGACATGAGCACTAATAATAATAACAACATGAATAATAACAATAACAATAATGATTTTGGAGATACATATAATAATCATAGTCATTTTGGAGGCAATGGGAGGACTTTATGAGATTATTTACAACCCGATAGAACAACCCAACCTTCATGCATTGCATTTCCAGTGAATATGGGACAGTTCGATATTAAATTTGGAGTAGTTTGGATTTTACCTAAATTTCATGGGATGGATTCAGAGAGCATGTATTTGCACCTTCGAGAATTCGAAAAAGTTTGCTCTACCATTAATCTTTCAAAGCATTACCGCAAAGTAAATTAAACTTAAACTCTTACCATTCCCCCTAAAGGATAAGGCAAAGGCAAGGCACTATTCTTTATGTCCCAATTCAATAGGAAGATAGGATGAGACACAAAGAGAATCCTCAAAGAAATTCTTTTCTTCACATTGAACAAATTTTATGCGATACCAAATTCTAAACTTTTGACAAAAAGAAGATGAACCGTAGTTTGAGTGTTGGGATATATTTAAATATTTGTTTCTCTCATGCCCTTATCACGGTTTTGAAATATTGAGGACCGTAAGTACCTTCGATTAAGAGTTAAACACTATAACCAGGCAATTCATAGAGACTATGTGCAATGGTAAGTTCTTAAATAAAGAAGCTGAAGAAGCATGGGACTATCATGATTCACTTGTCGAAAATTTCCAAGCCTCGAAAACTGAGGATATTTCGGATAGACACCAATTAAAGAAGAAACTTTATAATAGAGATAGACTTCTTAAATTGGGGGAAACCAAAAAGATATAACTGTACAATTGATTACCATAACTTTGAAATTTGAAGATTTTCTTGCAAAGAAAATTGAAACAGTTAAAGTAATAGAAGAAGTTTCGGAAGATTTATGATATTTGCGAACACGTAACTCGTGAATATCCAACACTTCCTGCTTTTAAAGAAGTACTAAATGAACAAGCTAATGTCTTAAACACTGCTCCTCAACCAATAAACAACCCAATTAACAAATATATAATTATGGTTGGAGGAATCATCCAAATTTTCAATGGAAGCAGAATTCTCAACAATAATTTAATAACCAAAGCAAATCACTTACTAATCCTCCTTAACAATACGTCCAATCTACTGATCAACCTTTTGTGTACCAAGCCCCACCAAATACAGCAGAGAATGGATCAGTTGATCCAACTACAACAACAGTTTATTCAGTCACAGCAAATGATCAATAATCAGAACGCTACGGCCTTCAGCGATATCCACTCACAAATATGTCACCTTAATTTCTCATTGCAAACAAAGGAAAATTGTAAGCTACCATCTCAATCAGAGGCCAGTACTTTCGATAAAATCGAAGGTATAAATACTATTACTTCTTCCATTAATAATGATATATCTGAGATAACTGCTATAATAAATTTGAGAAGTGATAAAGTACTTGATAAGCCTATTTCAAAAGGAAACACCAAGGCGAAGTAGGGCAATGATTCAATACAACAATTTAAAGAAGACAATTCTAAAGAACCCACTTCTACTGATTTTAAACCACCTGTACCGCTTCCTCAAAGATTAAAGTTTAAAAATATTAATGCATCTTATGTTGACATTATGGAGATCTTCAAATAGGTACAGATAAATATACTTTTTGAAAGCGATCAAATAAGTCTCCTCATATATAAAATTTTTGAAGGATTTGTGCACTATCAAAAAAATATCACAACGTACAAAAGAAGGTATTTCTCATAGAGCAAGTAAGTACATTATTTTGTTCTGAGATGCCTCTTAAATATAAAGATCCTAGATATCCGACTATTTCTTATGTGATAGGTCAATATAATATAGAGAAAGTTTTGATAGATTTAGAGACTAGTATAAATCTTTTACCATTTTCGATTTACAAGCACCTAGATCTAGGAGAACTTAAATCTACACCGGTCACACTACAATTAGCTGATATGTCAGAAAGGCTTCCTAAGGGCGTTGTAGAAAATGTTCAATTGCAAATCGAAAATTTTTATTTCCCTGCAGACTTTATAGTTATCTATATTGCACCAGTAAGGAACTCACGTTTTCATATTCCAGTTATCATCGGACGTCCATTCTTACCTATGCAATTATTAATTGCAGGAATGGTGTGGTGAAATTTTCATTTGGAAATATAACTCTTGAACTTAATGTTTTAAATATTTGCAAACAATCAAATATAGTTAATGATGAATTGCAAGATATTAATTGCATTGAACAAACCCGTAATGAAGGAAACATCATATCATTGTGCATATCTGACCCTTTGGAGATGGCATTAACAATGAACGAAAATTTCTTTGAATATATCCAATCCGAACATATCGATGAAAAAATAAAACACTTAATTAATGCTCAATGTTCAAATATCACGAGATGGACTCTAATAAAGAAAGTGTATGAAGGGTTATCTCAAATTACATAAAAATCGATACCATCTGACATCCAAGCACCAATACTTGAGCTAAAACTGCTATTTGAAGATCTCAAGTATACTTTTTTGGGACCTAAGGAAACTTTCCTAGTAGTCATATTAGCACATCATGATGAGAGTCAAGAAGAGCGAATATTATCGACACTACAAAAGTATAAAGGAGTTCTTAGATGAAAGATGGCAAATATCAAAGATATGGACCCCTTTATTCGCACACATCGTATTAGTTTTGAAGATGGAGCCATGCCTATTAGGCAAATGCAAGGAAGGCTTAACCATGCTATGAAGGAAGTAGTTAAAACTGAAGTGTTGAAACTACTTGATGCTGATATCATCTATCCAATCACTGATAGTAAATGGGTATGTCCAACCCAAGTTATTCTGAAAAGAGTGGGGTAACAGTAGTTAAAAATGATGATGGAGAGGTGATACCCACTCGCACTACTAAGAGTTGGCGTATATGCATTAATTATCGAAAGTTAAATCAAGTAACACGCAAAGATTATTTTCCAATACCATTTCTTGACCAAGTACTTGAAAGGACTGCTAGACATGAATTTTATTATTTTCTTGATAGTTATTCTGGCTATTATCAAATCAAAATTGCTTTTGAGGATCAAGAAAAGATAACTTTTACTTGTCCTTTTGATACTTTTGCTTTTAGAAGAATGTTATTTGGATTATGTAATGCACCCTCAATATTTCAAAGGTGTATGATAAGTATTTTCAACAATATGGTTGAAGATTATCTAGCGGTATTTATGGATGATTTCTGTCTATTTGGAAATAATTTTGAATTTTGTATGACTAACTTAGGATTTGTGTTTGAAAGATGTCAATAGAAAAATCTACTCCTAAATTGGAAAAAAGGCACTTCGTGGTTACTAAAAGTATTTTGTTAGGCCATATAATTTCATCTAAAGTAATGAATGTAGATAAATTTAAAGTTGAGTCTATCTCTAAAATACTGATACCTAAAACCGTGAAAGATATGTGTTCGTTCTTAGAATATGCATGTTTCTATAGAAGATTTATAAAGGATTTTAGTACTATTGCTAAACCTCTTTCTCATCTTCTTATGCAAGATGTGCAATTTGAATGGATGCAAGCATGCCAAACAACTTTTGAAACCCTCAAGGAGATGATCATCATCATGCCAATAATGTAACCTCTAGATTGGTCACTTCCATTTGAGATTACATGTGATACAAGCGATTATATTGAGGCAACGAAGGAATAAAAAGCCTTACGTGGTCTACTATACTAGTAAGGCTCTCAATGATGCTCAAACCAAAGAGCTTTTAGCTTTAATTTTTGCTCTTGATGAAATCCATTCATACATTTTGGGCTCACATGTAGTTGTTTTTACAAATCATTCGGTGCTCAAATATCTTTTATCAAAAAAAAATATAAAGCTATGGCTAATCTGATAGATATTACTGCTCTAAGAGTTCGATCTTGAAATCAAAGACAAAAAGGGAGTAGAGAGTGTAGTTACGGACTACCTCTCTAGACTAACTTTTGAAAACGATAAGCTACCAATTAGGGACTCGTCCCTGATGAGTAGCTATTTTCAATTACAACAACTCATTGCTATGCTGATATTATTAATTTTCATGTTACAGGTAAAATGCCAAATTATTGGAGTGCACAAGACAAACGATGATTTTTATACGAGACACGTCGTTTCTTTTTCAATAATCCTTACTTGTTTAAATATTGCTCATATAAAATCATGAGGTGATATAAAATCATGAGGTGATGTGCGCCTGATGTTGAGATTCAAAGTATAATTGCTTTCTGTCATACAGAAACATATAGGGGCTACTTGTCGTCTAAAACAATGGTAGCCAAAATACTTCAAAGTGGTTTTTTTTGGCCTACCATGTTTAGAGATGCATATGATTTTTTCAAAAGATGCGAGTCATATCAGAAATTAGGAGCATCAATCAGGAAGAGTGATATGTCTATAACACCCATATTTATAATTGAGATATTCGATTGTTGGGGTATTAACTTCATGGGACTGTTTTCTATTTCTAATGGATATGCTTATATCCTCATGTTGGTCGATTATGTCTCTAAATAGATAGAATATGCAGCATATAGAAATAATGATCAACAGACTGTTATTAAATTTTTAAAGGAGCATATATTGTCCAGATTTATAGTACCTAAAGCCATAATAAGCGAAGAGGGCTCTCATTTCTATAACAAAGCCTTTAAAAAATTAAAAAAGAAATATCATATCACGCACAAGATTTCTACACCTTATCACCAATAGTCATATGGACAAGTTGTGCTAGCTAATAGGAAAATTAGGTAAATACTAGAGAAAACGATTAATCTGCCTTGCAAAGATTGGTCCAATACTTTATGGGCATGCCGTACAGCATATAAAAAACCTGAGACATGTTTCCATATAAAATAGTCTATGGAAAGCTTATCATTTTCCTATAGAAATAGAGTACAAGGCGTATTGGGCAATTAAATCGGTAAATTTTGAGCTCAATTTAGCTGGCCCATTACGCAAGTTGCAAATAAACAAGTTGAAAAAGATAAGATGTGATATATATATATATATATATATATATATATATATATATATATATATGATAATTCACGCATTTCAAAGGAGAAAATGAGAATATAGTATGATCATAGTTAAAACCATATTCACATGCCGTATTTTGCATCCTTCTAATAAAGTGCTATTTTACGATTTACACCTTCATCTATTTTTGGAAAAATTGCATTCATGGTGGATAAGAATGTTCATAATTAAAACTTTGTATCCATACGCTGCAATCGATATCAAAAATACAAAGAATGGTCATATGTTCAAAATAAATGGGAAACGATTGAAGAACTATTTGGAATTTTCAAAGCACTCAAAGGAATCTCACATCTAGTGAATCCTCCGACATCTCATTAACAAGAGCTAAATGAAGATACTATGTATATTATAGTATATGATGTACTAACAATTTTGTTTTATAGTTATTATGACATTAGTACCGGTTCAAAGCAATTTCTAAGCTCTCTCTCTCTTAAATTTTTACTTGTTTTTGATTAATTATATAGATATGTTGATTCATTGAAGACAATGTGTATTTTAAGCTGGGGAGATGACTTATAAAGATAACTTAGTTTCGATACCTATGATGGTTTTTAAAGACTTTGTTTTTTATAAAATAATTCTTAAAAAAATTCTTTCAAAGATATTAACTTTAGAAATGGAACAAAATTTTAGTTTAGAATTAATTTTAGAACTAAGGATTAATAATTAAAATTTAGAAATAACATTAGTTTAGGAACTAACAATAAATAATAAGAAAAAAAATCTTGGCTTGATAGAAATGCTCAACAGAGAGCTGCTGCCAAAGCCGCTGTCGAATTAGCTGTCAATGGCCGTCGGCAAAGAAGATCAGTTATAAATAGATCTTTGAGTTCTTTTTTCTCTATAAACAAAACCCTAGCTTCTTTCTACAGCACCCAATGCAATTTTCTTCAAGTTTTCATCAATTTCAAAGTAAGTAAGCTCTCTTCTTTTTTATCTCTATTTGATTTGTTCTTAGTAAAAAGAATATTTTTATCTCAAAAATCTAGATCTATAATTTGTATAGATGAATTTGAGTAAATCGGAGTTAGATCTTTACTTTTTGGAAGATTTAGGATAGTTTAGAAAAGTTATGAGGATTTTTGATGAATTTCATAAAATTATTGATATTATATGTTGAAATCTAGGGTATGAAAAATAAAAATCTCACATTTTTAGCATTATCTTTCATTGGTTGCTTTGTATAATTGTTATGTATTAAATTCATGCAATAATAGTTACATTAAAGTAGAATTTGATCATTTTTGAAAAAAAATTGGGAAATTATAGAATTGTATGGATGAATTTAATTCTAAAAAAATAAAATACAATAAGTGAAAAAAATTAACAAAAAAATAATAAATAGAATAATTATGTGATAAATTCATGCATAGATTGTTGGAATAATAATAATTATTCTTAGTTGTGTATTTTTGGCTAATTTTTGTAGAATGACACCAAATAAACAGACAATTTTTAAGAGGCTAAGAGTGGAATTCTCTTGCCCATCTTCTCCACAGAGAGCAAGACCCGTAAAGACAAACAAGAAAATCTTGGAGAAGTATGATGATTTCATACTTTGACCCGAACGTGCAGTCGACTACTCAAAAAAAATGAGAATTTGGCCTTCACAGATTATAGCCTCAGAGTTGGAAGCATATACAAGACATATGCACGCACCGGCATACAATGAAATTGTGCGTGAGTTTTATGTTAACTTGCAACTAATAATGGGAGATCAACATGGACACTCCATTGTAAAGGACATGGAGATATCATTCACCAAGGAAAAAATTTTAAGGACAATTCCTGTATCCAACATGCCTGAGGAGCACCCTTCTTATGTGAATATCGTGATTGATATACCAAGCGGCTTTCGTCGATCAAATATCTCAGCGAGAATCTCAGCAATATTGCATTCAATGAAAGTTTCTTGAAGGTGGGCTATGTCAGAAAGGAGTACGTATAGGTGAGTCTTTATATTAAATATAACATACTACCATCATCCGCAACAACGGAACAATATTCAAGGGGCGAAGTATTTTAAACATGATTTTAGAAAGGCGCGCATTTGATATCGCATCTATCATGTACTTTGTGATAGTTCAATGCAAGGGTCAAGTCCATGAGTGTATCCAGCATCCAAGAACGACAAAACTTGTACTTAAGGCAATATATTTTGAATATATATATATATATATATATATATATATATATATATATATATATATATATATATATAGAGAGAGAGAGAGAGAGAGAGAGAGAGAGAGAGTAAATAAATAAGAAAAAATAAGTGTTAAATAGTTGGGTCCGTGTGTCTCGGTAAGCGTGTGTATTCACACGAACCATACTTATGGATTTTTATTATAGTCATAAGCTGAGTAACTGGGCATTTGTGCCTCAGTAAGATAAATGTTCACAAGAAAAGCGAGTATCTATGATAAAGAAAAAAAAGAAAAGAAAAGAAACATGCATATGAAAAGGGTTCCTATAAATTTGATTGGAGTTTGAGACTTGACAAGGCTTATATATACACTCACAAGAATGTATAGGAGAGGATAATTGTAAGTAAAAGTATATCTGCGATATAATTTAAATGATCATGATGGATATATAGGAGTATTAGATTATAAGTGATTTATTAATATTGACATTTTCATAAATATCTGTGTATGTATCTCTAATTGAGTTTGATATGGAAAAGAAGTGAAAACCAAAACCAAAAAAAAATATAGTATAGATAGTAATAATATGATACTAATATTTTTTATTTTCTTTCTTTTACACTTATCCTTATTTTTTATTTTTATTTATTCATTTACCTCAAACATTTCTTAATATTTGTGGGTAGCATCACTGGAAATCTTCACAAGACAGCAGTCGTCCACTAAGATAACCTAGAGATTTAACGGCTTGTTGCACTTGCTAACTGCAATTGTGATTCCTACGAAAGTAAGTTAAAATTTACTTTTTTTTTTTTTTTTTTAGGTTTTTAGTTTATTTTCTTTAATTCATAGATTTGCTAGGAACTAGCAAAACTCAAAGTTGGGATGTGTGATTGCACTTAAAAAAACATAAATATATTGAACAATCGTGGGCATTTACTAGATAAAAATAAATCAACATTCATCTGACCAACAAATTTAGTTGGATCAGATGAAATAACAAACTCTAGGTAATTTACTGATATATTTTCTATACTTATTGGTTTTAATTGTTTTATATGAAATTGATATTTTTGATTCTCCGTTATTTTTGAAGGGATTTAGATATAATTTTGAGTATTTGTTATTATTTAATGATATATTTGTTGGTTAGTTTTTAATATATCGTAGACTTTTCAAGTACGGTGTATGCTTACACTGCGAACGTTTATTTTTATTAGTCATATTGCATGCTTAGATAAAACTCAAAATTTATATAAAATTAATTGAGAGAAATTATTTAAAGTATCAAATTTACATCTTTATATATTTTATGCTTTATTGAATTATTTTAGTTATACGAAGACCGCGTGATCCATGCAATTGAGATAAAAAATATATATAAATATATCTAATAAATTATCTTATGAAGGGTTACATTCATCTGACCAACAAATTTAGTTAAAGTAAATTTTTATTTTTTATTTTAGTTTTTTTTTGTTGTGTTAATAAAAATCCAATCTTTACTTTTATTTTTAGTACCATATTTCTAGTATCACAAAATTACAAAATAAAACTCAAGAGAACAATCTTGGATTACTATTCTTGTACTACTTACCGATTCTTATACTACTTACCGATCTCTTGTATTTAGAAGTGTATAATTTTAATCGCAGACATTTATTAAAATTCTTTTTTCTATTTTCATCTTTATTTTCCTTTGAACAAAAGAATAAAGAAGATCCTTTTTTTTTTTTTCCATTTCTTTTCTTTGCACTTTATTTTTCCATTTCTTTTTCTTTCTTTCATTTTCTATCAAACCAACGAGCAAAACGATATATTTCACTTTCTTTCATTTTCTATCAACCCAACGAAGTCCTTAGAAAGTAAGATCGAACAAAATGATAAAGACAATCGAAATTACTTCTTTCTATCTTTCAATTGGCAAGTTAGATATACATGCAAAGTAACCATAGAACTTCTAACATTATACAACAGTAAAAGTGCTGAACACAAATACTCATCTGTGTCCTTGTAGTAAGATTACAACAATTCAGTGATCTGAACATTACAACTGAAGAAAAATGCCCACGGACTGTGGCCAAGAAAATATCTGGCTACACAGGAAAAAATAATCTACAAAAAAAAAAAAAAAAAAAAAAAAAAAAAAAAAGACTAGGATCTGCAAGAAGAATTAGTAACATCACGCTCTACACATGCACGGAGTAAGAGGATTCTCCCACAGATCGTAGTTGGGAAAGGTCTCCTCCGGCAGACCAGTTCGTGTTTGGTGGGTGATGACGACGTCCTCTACGAAGGATGCCCATCCCATGTAAGGGTCTCCAAAAGATTTTGACATGAGCCCCTTGTCCGGCTTTATTGACTTGAGCCGGTGACCCATGTATCTGCGAGCCCCTATTATCAGCTTCGCAAAATTACCACCATGGGTCATGACGAACACATCAGATTTTAGGCAGACCAAAAAATCTAGGGCTGCCAAACTGGTTACATGCTTCCTGAAACCATCCAGCTCCGCTTTGCTGGCCAACTCTTCTTTAGTGACCTGAAATTGTCAAGGATATATATATATATATATATATATATATATATATATATATATATATATATGAGAGTTAGACAACTGAATAAAACGGTGAAAATAAATCAGTAAAAGCAAGAACAGTTAAAAGGACTGGATACAGTGGAAGCAAAAGATAAGTGAAAATGCAAAGAAATAGCTTATAAGTGAAAATGAGAGGAAAATATAGCTAATCAATAACATAAAAAAACAAATTCAAGGGCTGCGTTTTACATGAGATGATACGTTACTAGATCACGATTGAACCTCAGAAATCAACATGTTGCAATCTAAAGGAACTAACTACTGTGCCGTAGAAATAGGAGAGTACATTACTCGAAGGTACAACTATTTATGAGATTGTACTTCTAGGGCCTTCATCAGTTAGATTTTGTTAAGAACTCGCAGATGATGCAAGCACAAGCAGTTTCAGTCGGGGGTGGATCAAGATCTCTAGTCAAAGGCACAAGTTATGCTAACACTCATGTTCATGATTAACTTATGCTGCCTTTTTCTAACAAGTGCCTTTCATATGCTTAAAGCTACTTAATATGGCATGATTTTGAGCATTCCTTGGAACAGAAAAGGATTATCAAATGCGACAGATTCCAAATCATTGGATACAGGTACATCTCAATTTTCAATTGGAGTTCGGGAGCTGGAGCCAAATTTGAGATGCAATAAGCCTCCTACAGGATATGCAGGTTCCATATAATCAGAGTTTCAGAAGTGAAGCCAATGATCTTAACCAAGGTTCAAACCCTTGCATCAATTAAGGGGAAAAACTTCTCCCTGAATAGCATATACTATAAAGCACCGGCACTTCCAAGAGAGTGTCATGTCTGTATCAGGCATGTACATCGGACACGACACTTGCACTACACTTCTATATGTATCAGACATGCAGAAACAAACAATATCAGATTTTGAGAACCCAAATATTTGCACTCGGAATCATGTCCGCTTTCAAAAGTCACACAGATTGCATGTCGGTACTGTGCCTGCTTTCAAAAAGTCATAAAGATCACATGCTGAGCATTATGGAGTTGTATTTGCCTAAAAGACAAAAAAAAAATTACATAAAAGGAATACCAAGCTAATATGCCCAAAAATGCCTTACAAATATATAGACTTATCCATATGATTTAATTTAGACTCTTTTCTTTAATATAATTACTTGACTAGAATTAAATTTTAAATCATTAAGATTCTTTTCCTTTGTTCTACTTCAAAAAAAAAAAAGAGATCAATATCAATAGCGATGCCAACCATCGGATTCAAACTAACTGTTGAAATGGAGCGCAACGAAAATTTTATGCAACAGTAACATTCCGTTAATGCTAAAGGAAAAACGCATTAACGGAAAAATTTTATAAGATTATTATTAGACCAGCTTTGTTATATGACACGGAATACTGAACTATAAAGAGACATCATTTATAGAAGATAAGTGTAACATAAATACGCACATTTTATTGGATGTGCGATAAAACTAGGAGAGGTAAAATGAAAAATAAGAAAATCATGCTAAGGTGGCTAGCTCCCATCAAAGAGAAATGCGAGAATATTGCCTATGATGGTTTGGTTATGTGCGATGCACACCTACAAATGCACTAGTTTGATGAAAAGAGCTTATCAATATAAGACAAATTAAAAGAGCAAAGGAAATACTGAATAAAACATGGATGGCGGTAGTATGAAAAGATATAGGTGCTAGAAGTTTAAATAAAGATACATTGCTCGATTGAAATGAGTGGAGAAGAATCATTCATGTGATGGATCCGGCATGATTCTCTTTTCGTTTTGGTCTCCTACCCTAAGTACTTAAAATAAAAGGCTTAATTGTTGTTGTACTACTTCAGAAAAAAAATATATCTTAATGAGTAAGAGTTTTGATCCCCACTATATATCACAAGTATATCATATCCTCATGTCCTACTTTTTATCGTTTGTCATGTCCCTGTGTTCATCTGTTGTCAAATCCTATCTATGTCCCGTGTTCATATATATTAAGATGGTAGGTACTACAAAATACTTGTTCCAAACACACAATAAACAACATGTTAGGCAAGCATTTGACAGTAAACTAGTTTACATCTAGAAGAGAAGGATGACCCTTTCTTCATCATCATCTAAGCATTTACACAATAAACTTGGTCAGCTATGGAGCACAGGTCTCTACGGAAATATCAACCAAATTATATTACTTGATGTCAAACCTTTGAATTGATCACTAATTCCTGACATAGAGAACTATGCACAAGACAGGAACTTTACCATAAATCCTGTACGGGTCTGGGTATATTGAGGCTCCTAACTTACTGGTCAGGCAGTTTACACTTTGCAAACTAAATGCTCCTCTGAAATTCTCCAACAGTAAGAAAAAGTCCTAACAAATGGGAAAGAAGATAGATATGCTAACAAGACGTCTACTCTAGAGCATAGCACAGAGCTAAAGAAAACTGTATAAAAAGATAATGTTTTAGCAAGACAGGTCACATCATTAGTAAAAAGATGTACCAAATTTGGAAACATATTTCTAAGAGGAGCCATCCTGTTCTGTCCACCATAAACCTGTCCAGAAGCAACATATATTTGTGTTTCTTTAGGATATCCCATTGCCCGAAGAATAACAGCTACCTCTCCTGGCTCAAGGGGGCATCGTCCTTCTTTTCTCTTCTGCAGTGCTAGCTGCCAAAGATGTGATCCATTCTGCATGCAAGACATTTCAACAACAAACAGCAAATCAACCACATTATATGGTTCATTAAATCAAAGTAATAAGCATAAGTTTAAGTTTATTAACCACCTTATACCGCCTTGGCCATTCCTTCTGTCTATATGCTGCCATCATTGCTTTCTCTTCTCTTGTCCCAACAAAATCACAGAAAGAAAGACCCACCATTCCCTTCTCGAACCTCAAATGGAGTGCCCTAACAGGAAAAGAGCCAAGTATTTAAGCAATCGCATAGTAATGCATAGAGCAAAGGCAAATTGGGCTGGATTAACCAAAAAGAAAAAAAGAAAAGAAAAAAAGAAAAGAAAAAACTAGCTAATAGTTACATGTAAGGGTTTGGGCTGCTAGTACGATTCCTCATTCTTGATGCAAGAAGATCGGCCATTTCTTCGATCTCAGGTAAAAATTTCAAGGCATGGTAATTGACCCTGCACCTGAGTCTATTTATTTCAGGTGGAACATTATCATACCTGAGAATTAAAACGATACAGAAATATCAAGAAACAGATGCTAACTACACAGAACATGTTGAAAAAGTCCAAAAGAATACAATAGCTGTTATGTTACTTGCTGTTGTTATTAGACAGGAGTCAAAAGGCGAAACACAGCTTACCCCAACCTATCTACGAAAGGCTTAAGGGCCATGATCTTCTTCTCTCTGATCCTCGGAAGTACATTGTCAATATAAAACTGTGCAGGAGCATACTTGGGTATATTTTTTACAGTACGCCTGCCATGAAAACCATAAAAGTTCAGAACATAAAAGGTTGTCACAAGAAATATGCTCACTTATGATAAATTAAAATAATTGATCATCAATAACTTTATTTCTGTATTCAGTTAGAAGTACTTCCAAATAAAGTCGTAAAATAAGCTAGATAGTTTTAAAGCATGATAAAAGCGTCCAAACCGAAAAATATGATATTCTCAACATATGGCTTTACATTCATAAATCAGGAAAAAGGAGGTGTTGATCACCAGAAAAAAGGCGCTCTATGCATTTTGGAAGGTTGAAACAAACTTGCTGCTATGCCTAAGCACAACCTAGGTTGCAGGGACACGCTGACACATGTATGACACAATACACCACACTAATGCATGATATAATTTGAAAAATATGTACGAAATAGTAATGAAATGGCAAGAAGTGACGTATCCTACATGGTGGCCAACACAAAAAGGCTTTACCATAGAATTGTCCATCATTCCTATAGGGCAACACATGCATGAGAATTAGTGTTAGGTGGGGGTGGGTATTAGGAGAGAAAAAATTTAGCAATGAGATGGTTAGATGAGATTCCTTTTGTGATTTGGTCCAATGAATAAATCAAAACAGTCAAATTCACTTTTCATATAACCAACACGTGCAACCTTTCTTTCTTTGGATAGATAGTGTTGATCAAAGATATTGATATAAATGGTGACATACCATCGCATTTTCAGCTTTCACTGCAGCCTGCACACCTGCACGTTCTTACCCAATAAGACGTACAGGGAAATCATCTACAATATGCAGAAACATCCAGACATGACACGCATGTCTAGCAGTGTAGCACTTATTAAAACATGCACAAAACGACCTACATTATGCCCCCTTTGAACCAAATGATTTTTTATAGATCATTTACTAAAATTAGGTTCTTTCATATATGAATAACAAAAAAAAAAAATACTATGAGTTGAATTTACACATATTTTGTGGATATCTAGATACAAATAGTCATGTCCACATACCGCCATCTGGTGTTCAAGGCCTTGTGTCCACGGCAGAGTACAATACTCATGTCTGTGTTTATAAATCTTAGGAAAAACACATGTTTCAACAAGATGTTCAACCTTGACAGAGAAGAGAGTAAAGGTTGTCAGACAATCTGACATTATCCTCAACTTTAGTTATTGAATGGAGAAAGTATAAGAGGAGAGAACACAAACTTCCTAAGATGTTCAATTTTGATAGAAATGAACTTAAGGAGACTAGTTTACTTAATGTAGAGAAGGTTGGCTTGAGAATAATGCAACTGAAAGTATAAATATAACACTAAATTCTATGCATTGATAAGAAAAACTGCAAGAAACTATAATGTCAATGTTATGAGTTATGACTGTCTTACAGGTACTATTATTGGAGCATATTACTAAGGCCCCAGATTTCAAGTCAAGCTGATTGCAAATAGGCTTCAAGCTAAATACTTACTCTAATTAAAGGTGATTCTATTTAATTTCACGATAGAATACTCGTCCTATTCTATGATTTTTGGACAGCCAATGCGTTTTATACACCAACATGGAAACTGTGCAACGAGTTGGGCAAGCCAGCAAATCTTAATAATTTGACACAATCAAGGCTTTGTGTATGCATTCTTAAAATGGGTTTTTTAGATACATACCCAACCCTCTGATATATCCTTCAAATCTTCATATTTGTCAATTTACCCCCAAAATCATAATGACTACCCTCTCTATCAAACAAAAACAATAAATAGGGAATGTTCTATTTTATTTGTTGAATCATGGAAAAATACTCCCTCAACCCAAAAAATGCCCCTGCCGTAAATAATTGAATCCTTTTCTTACATTATCCTCTCTCTCCAGGGATCTCACCTGCATCGCCACCCGAGATTACCCCTAAAGTAATGGTTGTCGTGATCGAGAATAATGGCTTGTTCTTTGGTTTTATTTGAGAACAAAGTTGGATTTTTATTAATTTTTCTACGAAAGTTTTGATATTTTTCATCTTGTACATATAATTTCTTGGCAGTATAGTTCTTGATCTTTCTTCAATTCTAACCTTTAGCGAGGAGCCCATGAAAGCACTCTAATGCAATATTGAAAACTTGTTATGGAAACCGTTTTATTGCATTATGATACCTAATGCAAATATTGCACCATCTAACTATCGAAAATAACCTAGTGCACTGTAACAAAGCGTTTTTAATGTTATTTTATATTATGTTATGTTATATTATGCTAAATTAAGTTACGTTACGTTATTTACTGCTAGCGTAATTTCCATATTGTTTTTGATTATTTGCTTTAATGGTTAACTAATTACTATAATTTCTTTATTTATTGCATGTTGTTTGCTTATTTGATTTGTGAGTACTTACTTGTTTGCTCACTATAATTCCACATCGGATATCGTCTATGTTAATTAACCACAAACAACATATACATCCTGCAAATTACTGTTTAACTCCCCAGTGAAGATCAATTATATCAGGGGGTCCCAATGGAACAAATGTTCATTGAAGAAGTTGCTAAGCTAAATACTTCGTGAGAAGACAGCTAATCAGAGGACTACAATGTCCAAGGGAGTCCAGTCAAGCCTCATACAGGGTTCCAAACAGCTCCGTGGGATAGAGTGGTTCAAGTTGTACATTAGGTTATCCTGTACACTTTCAGTTTAAATCTTTTTGCAACCCAAATTAGTTATGATGCATATAGTACACTTGTAAGATCAAGCCACATAGAATCACATAGGGTAAGGATCAATCACACATAAATAAAGAAGGATTTTGATTCAAACAGAAGTGGGTTGCTTTTGTGAAGTTTTTCTTCATTAGTTATCAGTGTATTACTTTAGGTATGGAATGGAGATCAGATTTTATTCTATTATGATTTTATTAGGATTTTGGATTTTATTAGTATATTTGATTGGATTTTTGATTTCTTTAGGATTTTGATAAGATTTTGAATTCTATTAGGATTTTATTTGATTGGAGTTTTCCTATAAATTAGCATTATATGAAGTATTTTGGAAAATGAATGAAATATGAAAATTTGAGAAAATTCTTGCACGGATTTCGCATAAGTCAAAATCTCTCATCGTGAATTCGTTGAGAGTGTGTAGATTCGTCTGGGTAAATTCCCGAATTTTTTATATTCTTTCCCAATTTTTCTGTTCTTTCCGAAATTTCAAAACCCTAATTCACTTCCGTCCTGTATCAAATTAGTATCAGAGCTCAAAATCGATTATCTCCATCTCCTCCTTTCCATCTTCGTCTTCTGTTTGGTTTTATTTTTGTTTTCTATTTTTATTTATTTTTGAGAGGAAAAAGAGAAAAAAAAAAAGAACAGATAAAAAAAAGAAGAAAAAAAAATCTGAGAATCAGATTTGTGTGCGAGAAAAAAATCTGAAAAAAAAGAGACATATCCGTAATAAAGAAAGAGAAAAAAAAACAGAGAGAGATCCGAAAGGAAGAAAGCAAAAAAAAAAAAACTTTTCTCCTTCACTTTTCTTCTCCCCCTCCACTTTTTTCTTCAAGCCATCATCAACATCACCCGCAACAGCAAAACCCTTCACCACCTCTTTAGTCAATCCCACCATCCGACCCTCCTCTCCAATAGCCGCAAGCCGTCGACCTCCCTTTGCAGGTCCACCGCAGCCGTTGACCTCCCTTCGCACCTCCCGAACTCCGCCTTCGATGCCCTCGGCCACAACCTCACCTCGTGAACTCCACCAAGACCCGCCTTCTCCTTCCCTCTTCTTCGGCCAATCCGTAACAATCCTCTCCACTTCAACTCTTTGCAAGCCACCACCACGCTGCCTCACCAAACTCGGTGCCTCCTCCTCGTTTCGATCGGACAACCAGGAAAATAAGAGAGTTTGATTTGGGTTTGGATTGAATCAGGTTTGGATTTAGTCAACCTGCATACAAGTCAGACCCAACCCACAATAATTCAAATTGAGTTATAATTGGACTTCAAACCCGACCCGCAATTAGATCTGATCCATCTGACTTTAAAATTGGGTCAATCATAATAGTCCAAACCTGTTAAAGCAGAAACAGACCCGTTAAGGGTTTTCTTTTGATTAGAAACTCGTTTCAACTCCGATTTGAACCGTTTTCGAAGCAGTGATCTTCCAATCACATCCGGCATCTATTACCACTCTTCCAGAGTTTCTATATATAATTATCAAAGCTCAATTGTGGATAATCTCTTGAAGAAATTTATGGAATCATACACTTAGGCATGAACTACTCATCCCCCGAGGTGAAACTTGACTTGAACTGAATTTTAATTGTTAAATTCTTTGTAAATATTAGTGAATTACAATAATTTATTAACAGAATAGTTAATTACTTCTCTCTAGTGATATCATAATTATTTACTATTTTTTATCAAATTAGTACTTCATATTTATTTGTATTTAGCAATTGAATTATTGGAATATATTAGTTTAGTGCATGCATTTAGATTGCCTGAGTCTTAGATTTTACACTATCATCTGCATATTTGACTTATTTGCATCGCATGATCAATTCTAGATTAGTGAACATGTCCCAAATTACAACACGATCTAGTTGTCATTTAGAGTCAATGAGGCCTAATTATATCTATAATTTGTGTGATGCTAGAGAGATATTAGTTAAAAAAATTTAGTATAAAGATCCCATATTAGATGGTTATTCCTCCACTCGTGATTTTATTGATTGGTTGGTGAATATGGAATACTACTTCGATTGTAATGAGATGTCTAGCAGGCGTAAATTTCAATTTGCTAGGAAACATTTAATGGGACAAACCAAAGATTTTGGATTTCAGTAGAGATAGATCATGAGAAATGTCACAGGAATTTTATAAATTCGTGAGAAGAGATGAAAGATATTCTCATAAAGTATCTTCCTATGTATTATAAAAATCATCTCTTTGATAAATTGGAAAAGAAATTCACTCTAAATGTCATAATACAATGCCCTAAATACGACAAATATGGACACTCTGTCTCTCAATGTACCACAATCAAATATTCTAAGTGTCGCGCATCTTGGCATTATGACTATGAGTGCCCAGTCAAAAGTCAACATATAGATATCATGCTTACTGATTACGTTGACAATTCGAAAATTATTGAGATTCATATTTCTAAGGAAAGTACTGTCACTGAACCATAATTAGAATCTAGTGTCTATTCTTATTGTTAATACTACCATAAACAATAATATTGTTAATGAGTCACAAAAGTATAATACACATAAACTAAGATCCATATTCCTACTGAGATCCACGCTACCATAAACAATATTACTGATGCTCAGAATGCTTTAATAGAGTCTAGTACACCCCCACATGATACTACGTGTTCAATTTCGAAACCAACGATAGAGGAAGAGACTGAGTATGAAATAGTTAATAGTAATATTGCTACCAATAAGTTTTTGAGGATCCTTCCTATTGGCAGGTTACTCTTAATATTTCATTTTCTAACAATTTTTGGAGTTTCCTTCTGAAATTCATTAAGTTCTCACACAATGTAGTGACGTTATATCATTTGCGGTGATTGATGTATGTCATCCTAGGAACCAATATATCTCTATTTAGGAGTTGTACCACTTAAGTCCGTTGTATTATATTTGCCTATTATGCCTTATATGCGTGATGAGATCTCTAGACAGATAGAACTTACAATGATGAGTACAAATTTGTTGTATATCCATATAATATTTTACAGGAATTTATTTTTGATAATGAAGTAAAAATTTTAATTTCCCCTGAGAGATTCCTACAAGAAATTTTGAAGAAGTTGCACATTTCACATATAGATTCCTATGATGTTTCAATGAATATTGCTTCCAATATCAATGGCCTGGATATTTCATTAAATCCTTATTCAATTACTTCCATTGCAAGTGTCTATCCAAATCTACCGTTGTTTGATGCAAGCTTACCAAAAAAGCCAATTCGCTCTCCACCACTTTGATTCAGATGTAATGTACAATGTACAGTTCCTCAACTACCACCATAATCCAATTGGAATGTTTCATGAATGTTGATCAGTTCAACGCAGATATATTTAACAATTCTTATCTCCGCATTAGTCAGAAATGAATGTTTTGAAGCCGGAGAGAATTGATAGAGATCATATTTGATTCTATTATGATTTTATTAGGATTTTGGATTTTATTAAGATATTTGATTGGATTTTTTATTTTATTCAGATTTTGATAGGATTTTAGATTCTATTAGCATTTTGTTTGATTGAAGTTTTCCTATAAATTAGCATTGCATGAAGTATTTTGGGAAATGAATGAAATATGAAAATTTGAAAAAATTCTTGCGTGCGCAGGAGTCAAAATCTCTCATCGTGGATTCGTTGAAAGTGGACATGCATTTGCCTGGATGGATTCCCGAATTTTTTGTGTTCTTTAATTTTTCTGTTCTTTCTCAAATTTCAAAAACCCTAATCCTAATCCGCTTCCGTCCTACGTCAGTATGCTTGATCCTTACACTTCAAGCAAATTGTTGTTTTTGTTGATAAACCCAAAATTGATTTATTTTTAATTGTGCTAAGTTACATATTAAAAAAAATAATATCTATGATAATAACTAATTCCTCATTTCCCTCTTTTCTGCCCTATATCTTTTTTTCTTCTTTATTTCTTTACAGTCCAAAACTAAAAACTAGCCAGGAATTACACTAAAGAAGACTGGCTTCTTTCATCAAAAATAATTCCTTCATTCATTTTAACTATTGTGATAAAAGTTTTTGAGATACAAGGTATTAGATCCCTCATTTGGTTTTTGTCAATCAAAAGAATCCTACTTTGGTTCCAAGATGTAACCCTTTACCAAACTGTATCAACTGAAGGTCACATCTAACTAAGAGAAGCCTTTCAAGATATAAAGGGGTCATTGAACAGAAATTCACAAATGAAAATCAAAAATTCTCAGCTATGGGTTGCAGAGCCAAAAGATGAAGTGACCCCCCCTAGACGACAACAATGCATATGTTACAGGTATTATGACGTGACCAATCTGCACTCAACCCATATCCAAAAGCAACATGGATCTTTACTTGCCCATCACAGTTGCTGTCAGACATACTAATATAGACAAAATAGACACAGAAAAGACCAAGGGGAAAAAGAAAGAAATATATGGCATGAAGCATTTGACTGCAGTAACATAGAGGTGGCAGTTGGTAAAACCTTATACTGGTGAAAAGCTCTGTTTTATCTGTAAACCAATCAGGTATGTCCCGTACTATGCGCACATCATCTTTTAGGTACTCAATGAAATGATCAACATCAAATATGTCTTCAAAATTCCTGCATACAGTACATAGTTATCAATAAATTCAAAATTCAAATACCCAGTACATACATTGAATTGAAGCTGAAGGAAACTGAGATAATAACATTGATATAAGACATTATTCAATAAATTTTTAATAGAAAGAATCAGTATTTGAAAAAAGAAAAAAAAAACTAATATCCTATATCCTACAATACGATATGTTACGCAAAAAAATTATACATACCTTATCTACAATATTGTTTTATGTATGTTATGATGTGGGATACGTATCTTACGATGTGATACGCTACAATACTCTGACTCAGCTTATAAATAGATTTCAAACTTATTCAAACGAATCTTTTGCGTTTAATTACGGAATGGGTTGCTAGGCGAAAAATGACTTTACATAGGGAAGGTACCGCTTGGATAGATTTCCATGATTGTTTTAAGTTAAGAAGGAATGGTAGATCTACTTATAAAAAAAAGGAAAAGAATATGTAATGATAAATATTTTTTATCAATTAGTTGTTTACTCTAAATATTTAATCTCTAATAGAATTTTTAGTTACGAGTAAGACCTCTTAACTTGAATGCAATTGTAAACAATAAATGATGAAAAAAAAAAAGACAAAACTAAGAGTATACTAATGAAGAAAATTCTATGGAACAAAGAAGTTGAGGAAAATGAATATGTCAATTTTCAACTTTAAGTGCATTTAGCAATGCATTATGTTTGCTAATATAAAATAATTTTGCCTAATGACCTCATGGTCTTCGTACTTCAGATACTAGTTACCTATTTATATACACCTACTGACTTGTATCTAATGTATTACCAACTTTAGTATTTGTCTCTGGTTATTTGTTTACTTCTGCTTTAAATTTGCTCAAATATTTATTATATTATATATTGATATGTGCTTGATTTTTTACCTATTGTCTATCAATCATTGTATCTTACGATACGATATGTGATACATATTGTACTGTTATCTTGATTATTTACCTATTGCATATTAATCAACGTATCTTACATTATATCAATCTATATGATATGTGTACACAATACATAGGAATAACAATATACGATAGATATCCTGATTTGACAACTTTGGATGAACATAACTAGTGGCACATTTACAAAGGAGCCGATCATGAATGTGAAATCACCAATACGCCAATGGCACATATAACATGAAATATGAAGTTACAAATATAAGTATATATCAGTAATCTGAATATGGCAATAAGAAATATTTGACAAAATCATCTAAGGACAATAGTTGTAGTAGAAATACAAAAGAATAACGAAAAAGGAAATGAAAAGAAGTAGTACAATGTCTCTAAATGCATCAATGGTTTGTATAAACATCACAACTACGCCAACTTCATTAAATATAACTGATTAAATAACTAGTGCTAATTAAAGTTTATACTTAACAGATATATCATATGATGTGTTGGAAAAACATAAGAGTGAAAATGGTTAATAGAGAAACATCTATTAAACCAGCCCATTGTTTTTCTCCTGCTTAATAAAGACTGCTGTTGGTATTTGAAAATATTCTATCATATGTGGAAGTGGTATTATTAAGAAAACATTAGTAATTCATATGAATGGTTGTTGTTAATTTTCATATATGAATTAAAGCACAAGATATTTGTTTAATTTACTCATGTCCACAATTCATTAGTGAACCAGCAAGAATATAAGTGCATGAACTTGGCACGAGTTGCATTTGGTCAATGACAATGGTCATATTTTCTGAATGGATGTCCTAGCACTTCAGAAGATTAGTTTTGTCAATCGGACTCCCATTAAATGGTGTATTACCGTACTTTTGTTCCATTGTCTTCCAGGTCTTAAGTTCATTTTACATTGAAGATTTCAAAATAGGAAATAAACTTCCTTCTAAACTGTTAGAGGAAGCTAATCACCTAGCTTAACATTCATTTAGACAGTTTTCTTGCTCTCCTAAACAAATGTGTATGGGCTAAAAGAAACAAACACCATAGTTAATATAATGAGCATGTATGTGCAGAGAATAAAAGTTGTAAGAAAATTATCAGAAAATCTTCGGTCTTGCCTCCGGAAGGTCAATTTACGTTGAAAGGCTTCAAAGTTTCCCTTAAATAGTTCGAAATGGCAACTGACTAGCTTAATGCTCATGAACATAGTTTTTTTGCCCACTACATTGTACATGAGCTACTGTAAACAAACTCCATATTAAATGGATATGTATGTGCACTGATAAGCTACAAGGAAGTAATATGAAAATCTTACGTTTTATCTTTCCATATTTGATCTTGCTTCAGCACAGGCAAAATAAGAGTTGCATTCATTATCTTAGCCACAGCAACAGCATTACATATCTGCAGGGCAGCCGCTATTAATGACAGTCAAGCAAATTTCTGACCAGAGCCAAGGAAACTTAAGAGTGAAGAAAATCAATATGAAGGGAAATTACCAGAACTATTTGCACCACAGTGGAAAAAATACCGACAAAGGTAATCAGATTAGACTAGCAGAAGCCAAAAGGACAAGTACAAACTAGAAATACATGCATTAAAAAATAATATTCTAGAGGAGGTGAGCATTCATTTAAATCATGATTGCTGTGAATGCACCTTCACTGCTAACCACCTACACCCTACCATTTTCTTCTGTTCTAGATGGGTGGGCCCAAACACCAGTAATATGCTTCTTATGTACTATGCTTCATTCATGTCAAAATAAGTCTAATTTTTGTTTATATAGATCAAATTACACCAATTTAGATACATTTAACATAGAAGACCAGTTCGCTAGAAAAAAAAAATCCTTTTTTTAGCTAATCAGCTAT
Organism: Dracaena cambodiana; assembly: GCA_036321105.1. NCBI lineage: Eukaryota > Viridiplantae > Streptophyta > Magnoliopsida > Asparagales > Asparagaceae > Dracaena > Dracaena cambodiana. The sequence goes on from JAYEPQ010000017.1 coordinate 10,638,902, forward strand.
CAAGAAAAATTTAAAAACTCAACATGAAGGAGAAGAAAGAAATACAAGTAACCTGGTCTCCCACAGCTACCATTACACCCAAAATGATTGACTATACAATCACTACTCATAATGGAAAAAGACTGGGCATGCGTCCTTAGACTATTGTTGCATATTAAGCTCCTTTTGCAGTTGCTACTGCTGTTTACTTGATCTACCCTATTAGTCAAGGAAGTTTCTATGAAAAGCAGTTTGGCGCATGCAGATGCATGTGAAAATTACTCAATGCTTGTACATAGGAAGGGCAAGCATATTTTAATTTTTTAAAGGGTGTATATACTATTTAGATCATTTTTTTTATTTTATCTTTATCTCATGTTTGAATTTTTCCATGGCAAACTTAAAATTATCATAGGATCAAAGAGCAAGGAAGATAGAAAGAAATAGTTTAGGAGAATCAAATAGCATACGAGTAAGTAGTAACTGCAAGTAGGATCTTGCACAGCTAAGCATTAACTAAATTTAGTTTAATATTATAGGACTGCTAATTAGGCCAACTTTATTATATGGCACGGAATGTTGGGCTATAAAGAAACGTCATTCACAGAAGATAAGTGTAGCAGAGATGCGCAAGCTCCGTTGGATGTGCAGCAACACTAGGAGAAATAAAGTGAGAAATGAAGATATTCGTGCTAAATTAAGTATAGCTCCCATCGATGAGAAGATGCGAGAAAATCGCTTACGTTGTACAACGTAGGCCTACAAGTGCACCAATTCGAAGAGAGGAGTTTATCAATGTAGGACAAGTTAAAAGAATGAAGGGAAGACCGAAGAAAACATGGATGGAGGTGATACGCAAAGATATAGAGTCTAGAGGTTTAAATAAGGAGATATTACTAGATAGAAATGAATGGAGAAGGAATATCAAAGTGATCGATCCAGCGTGATTCTTTTTTTGGTTCATGTAGCCTACCCCAAAAACTTGGGATAAAAGGGTTAGTTGTTGTTGTTGTATTTAGTTTAAATGGATGTGAATACTATTGAAAACAATCTTTTTTTTCTTTTGCTTTGGAAAAGCATGTAGCCACATACAATCAACCTGGTCTTCTTTTCTCCTCCGTACTTTTGAGTTTTGAGTTTTGTCTTAGTAATAGAAAAGCTATAATGAAATACAGAGAGCATGGTAATTTTCTTCATGCCTCCAAAGATGCATCCAAGTCATCCATGACGAAAAAGTCTGCAAAGAAATCACCAACTACCTAGAAAACCAAGTCAATGGAACCTCCATTTGTTGTGCTTCTTCATAACAAAATCAATCCATAGAGAATCGAATGGCGCTCCAGACCGCCTAATGGCGACATGTAGGTGCCTTTAGATTTGCTTTTTGTATATTTAGTCTTCATATTTGTACTATAATAAGACAAAAGAAACTTTTAAGAAAATGAAGGACGAGTGGCTAATTAACTTTTCATTTGAATTTCCTCAATAGTGTCACGGTATAGGTAAATTTATGATTAATCTTATAGTTACTATTTTGAAGTAGGTTCACCATTTAAATGGATGGTAGATAATCAATGTTCATTTGGATTTCATCAAAAAAAATGAACTATTCACCTTGATAATTAAAATTGCCAAGGAACATTATGCAACCATGAGATAATTAGTCAATCATTGTCAGGAGAGTTTGCAATATAACAAGAGCTAAGAGAGGATGGAATGAACAATAACATAATATATACAACACGTATAAACTATGAGGCAACAGAATAAAAGCTGCTTGGAATAACTGTTCACTTTCTTATTGATATGGTCCAATGACCTGTGCATGCCAATGTCTTAGGGCATTGACCTTTGTATGCACCTACTGTAAATGAAGGTTTAAAGGAATTAAAAGAAGGTTTATATGCATTTAGAGGGAGAGAAAAGCACCTATTTTAAGGAAAAAGAAAATTTAGCGACAGATTTTTGTGTGTGCATGCTTTTTTTTTTTTTTTTTTTTCTTTTTTGGGGGGGGAGCGGTGGATGGGTGGGGGACGCTTCTTTGTTATGTTATTAATATGGTCAAATGACCACAGCATGATAATGTCATAGGAAAAATGACCTTTGCATGCACTTATTGTAAATAAAAAGTTTAGAGGGACGCTTATATGTATGGTGGTGTTGGTGGCGGTGGATTGGGGGGGCTGGGAGAGAGATTGCCTCTGTTACCCTATGGAAGACAGAAAATTTGGAAGAGGCATATAGAGGAAAACAAAAATTCTAAGAGATGGGGGATACGCATTTCATTTTCCAGTTAATGAATTTGTCTCTTGCTGCAGTAGAGTTTTGACAACTCTGCCTTCAATTGAGCCCAGAAGCAGCTCAGAAGCTCCCTCTCATATTATACAAATTGTGCCTCCCTTCCAACTTCTTTCTCCACTACAGTTGACATGAGACGAATAACATACATCTTCTCTTTCCTATTTTCAGCTGCAATTTAGTTTCTTCTTTAACTTTCTTAACTGGTCTGTGCTTTGCTTATTGTTGAAAATTAAAACTTCGAATTATGAATGACTCGACAGTTTTAAAACATAATTTGGGAAATCCAAGAAATAACATAGCTTGGCAGTTTCTTAATTCTATGTTTAATTTTTGTTTATTTAAGAGCTTGAAACAATAATTTTTCATAAACATACATGTATCCTGTCTTCCCATTACTGCAACCTAGTTGATGACATTATTATGAGTAATCAGAATTGACATTGTTATGAGTAATCAGAAAAACAGATAACAAGGGTTATCAAGCAATGGGATGGGAATGAGCAGGTTCAAGGGTCAATTTTTAGCCCATCTTATTCAAATTTTGAATTAGCAAAATGAAAATATCACTTTTAATTCAAAATTTTGAAGAGAGCAGACCAAAAATTAGCCCGTGGACGCGCCCATTATCATCCTTATCAAACACGAATCTATGTTATAAATACCTTCAATAATGCAGAATGACTTGTCAATTGATCAACTGACTTTACAATTATCAAATAAATATTCAGGAAAAAAAAGGAATGAATCATTAGAAGACAATTTGCAACACACAGAACAAGAAATATGAATAAATCAAAACAATTAGGCTCGTTGAGAAAAACAAGTATGTATGCCCAAGATGTTCGTACATACAGCTATACGCTGCTGATTAAGACCACCTTCAGCATGAATAAATATATAGCCAGAGGTTTCATTTTCAGGCGGAAGATCTGCAAAAGAAAAATAAGTCCCATGAACAGAAAGAAAAATTGGACGTGCAAGGAAACTTCAGCTAAAAAAAATGCAAAATCTACTTATATTAACGCACATTATCATATACGGGCATGTGCTTAAAGCAATAGTTACTTTATCATATACGGGGCATGTACTATTAAAAATTAATTCTTGTGTTTTTCACATAATTTTGATTGAAGTGATGTGAACTGAATTCAGGTGGGACAAGAGTTCTTAATAACCAACTAAACATAGAAATGAATACCATCGCATGTCTAAATTCATGCTACAAGTATTGAACCCCTACTCATCCCTAAAGTTCCCATGAAACATCACTTTGTGATTTGTTCTATTTGAAGTTTCATATTCCTGTCTGGTATAGAGAAAGATTAATTGTAACAAATTAACAATAACTAACCCTTTATCCCAAAATGTTCAGTCTAATAGATGACTCCCGTTTCTTCATTCACCTCCATTAAATACCATCTCTTCTACTAAGTTAACAGCTATCATTCTCTTTTTAACTGCCATGAGACAAGTTCATGTAGGTGTACCCTTAAGCCTTACTAGCTCCATCAACTATGATCTTGAGAATCCTCTTGACAGGCAGACTCAATGATTGCTGTACACATGCCAGCCTGTTCTAACCTGTTGTTTCAACATTGGAACCATCAAGTTTTGCAGCCGTTTCATAAAAAATTTCCTTCATTTTAGTAGGCACTATATATCAGAATAATCCAGAAGCATGTCACCATTTTAAGCATCTCAATTTGATTTTATTCTTTTGATTGTGAGAACAATTCATGTCATGATGAATAATTGATAAATAAGTATTTCTCAACCATCAAGAGAACAATACCATCATTTCTTCTCACAGTCTTGTCTGAGTTTTAACATTCTATATAGTTTTAACATTATACGTATTGTACTTTGTCTGCTATGTCTACTAATTACAACGTTTAGATTACAAGCTTGTTCAACTCAACTTTGTCCTGCTAATTATAAGTTTATAACCTTTATATTACAAGCTTCTCTCAAGCTTTCTGCCTCCCTTCTCTAGTTTATTAACACAATGTCATTGGCAAACAACATGCACCACCGGACACATCTTGGATATGCCTACTAAGTTTGTTGATTACCTAAGGCAAACAGGCAGTTTTTAGTGGCATAAATGATATAGATTTTTGTATTCCCTCAAATTTGTTTTCTTCATGGTCGGTGCTCATCATGCATATCCTTAAGCACATCAATATAACTATTGGATAACTGTCTCTTTCTAAATCCTACCACTAACACCCAAAGAACCCTACTAATAACTTTCTTGAAAGTCAAATTAATGAGAAGTGCATGGAGATCTCTTTACTTAACCCTATCAGATTGTCTTGGTAGGTATCATCAGATTCAGAATGCCCTCATTTGTTTACTTAGCCCTAAGTTACTCTCATAGAGTTTGTTTCATGACCCAAAAGTATTGACTCCATGACTATTTTTACAAATACATTTCACTTTTATTCTTAAAATAATTACTAAAGTGCTCCCTAATTCTTTAGATATTTCCTTAGTTTCAATGATGCTTTTGAATAACTTAGTTTACCATATGGCTCTCTCAAGTTTCATTTTTTTTTTTAATATGCTCAACTTCACTAGGCATATATTTTGACAAGACTTACATTTAGCTAGAATTAGATTGTTCAACCTTAAATTTGATAAATGATTCCTATTAAACAACTTACAAAAGTAACCATTTTTTTTTGTTATGTATTTGGTGGCTTGCATAAGTGTGTAAAGTGGTTGTAATTGTGTGTAAAGTGGTTGTAATTGTAACCACTTTTGCTACAAGTGGCCATTTTCGCTATTTGGTTGTAGTTGTAATTGCAAAATTTTGTAACTGCAATTACGACCACTTACGCACTTGTAGTAATTACAGTTATGGAAAAGTGCATAAGGCACTTTTCATCTCCCCTTTGCAAAAAGTGATTGTACTATTAATAAATGGAGTATTTCTCAGATCTCTTGAAAACAAAAAATTAATATTTGAAAATTTTATGCAGCTCTACTTACCATATGCTACTCTCAAACCAAATACAATAATACAAGTTGCAGTAAATTCTATTGTCACAACATCAGTTTCAGTAATATAAGTTCAAATTATAGTATCACTTGCATGAAACCAAATATACCCTAAAAGTGACATAGACCACTTAAGCTTAGCAAGCTTATGCATATCTTTTCTCCTTGTTTCTAGTCTACTATTTAAGTTATCATTAGCACTAAATTTAGCCTCATTGACTTAAGCACCAATTCTTCTAGCCGTGTGCCATACCAATATCCAATGCTTATATGATATGTTGTTGTTAGATTCTTACTGGATGCTTCTGTAAAAATTCAATGGATGTAGTTTCATAGAATGTATATATGCATTTTAGATTGGATACAATTTATCCATGCTTTGAGCACAAATTGGGTACAATATATCAGTTTTGGACGAGTTCTGAACACAAGTTGGGCATAATGAGTTAAAGGAGAATGTTCTGAACATATCAAATCATCTCAAGTTGAGATATCACAATTGAATATAATTTTTCACCACATATAATAAAATATCAAATTGTCCTATCTATGGAGAATGCTTATCCGAGATTTTTTGAGTTTTCAATAACCACATAGCACAAGATATCGTATTTAATACTCCTACATGTATTTATGCAACTTAGCTTACCTCAGTATCTCTTTTTGTAAGCTTTACTAGATTTAGCCTAATTTACCGCTTACAATTTTCAAGATATTGTCCTTTCCAATGTTGAAAATAACACGTTATGAAACATGTTATATTGCGTTACGTAACCTAATGGAACTCCAGCGCTACGTAACAACTGAAAATAACTCAGTGCATCGTAGCAATACGTTTTTTATGTTATTTTATGTTATATTACGTAACATTACGTTAAGTTACGTTATGTTACATTAATTATTTTTTTATTAATTTCTATATTGTTGATTATTATTTTGCTTATTAGCAAGTTGCTGTAATTTTCTTGATTATTTGTTGGCTTATTTGATTGGTTGTAGAATTATTAACTTGTTAATTTGCGATTGTTTCCTTATTCGTTTGTAATAATTCCTCGTCAGTTGCTAAAATATCTTACTCGTTTATTTTATTAAATTTTTAACTGAACTGAAATCAACAATTACAAATAAGATAAATTGAACATTGCAAAATATAAATTACAACAATAATAATAACTGGAATTAAAATAAAAAAATTAAAATCTTATTTTCTTGTTTAAATGATAACTGGAATTACGATTGGAGACTTAATATAATTTATGAAAATAAATATGAAAATTATTGTAAAACTTAATATAAAATTAGAATTATTATGCATTACAAAATGGTTTTATATTCTTTTTTTATGATTTAAAATTTATTTTTGAATTTATAAAATTTAGTTTATATAGTTTTATATTTATTTTTAATTAAATAAATAGGAAATTGTATAAACTACGTTATGCATTATATTATATGCGACACAACCTAATAGAAACAAAACGTTACGTTATCGTTATCGTTTTAAACATTGGTCCTTTCAAACTTTTAAGATGCCTCTTTCCTTTAATTATCTTTAGAGCTTCCCCATTCCACCAACAATAACAACAATTACGCCTTTCATCCCAAGTATTTGGGGTAGGCTACATGAACCAAAAAAGAATCACGCCGGATCGATTACTTTGATAGTCCTCCATTCATTTCTATCAATTAATCTCCTCATTTAAACCTCTAAAATCTATATCTTTTCGTATCACCTCCATCCATGTTTTTTTTCGGTCTTCCCTTCGTTCTTTTAGCTTGTCCTACATTTATAAACTCTCCTCGTCGAATTGGTGCATTTGTAGACCTACGTTGCACATAACCAAACCATCATAATCGGTTTTCTCGCATCTTCTCATCAATGGAAGTTGCACTTACCTTAACATGAATATCTTCATTACTCACTTTATCTCTCCTAGTGTTACCTCATATCCAGCGGAGCATGCGCATCTCTGCTACACTTATCTTATGTGAATGATGTTTCTTTATAGTCCAACATTCCGTGTCATATAACAAAACTGGCCTAATAGCAGTCCTATAAAATTTTCCCTTCAGTTTTAATGGAATGTTACGGTCGCATAAAACTCTCATTGCCCCCTCCATTTCAACCAGCCAGCTTGTATTCTATGATTAACATCATTATCGATCTCTCCATCATTCTAAATAATAGAACCCAAATATATAACCTGACTACTCATTTGTATTTCTTACCCATCCAGTTTTACAGTATTATAGTCTATGGTCCGTCGCTTACTAAATTTACACTCCATATACTCTGTTTTAAACCTACTCAATTTAAAACCTCTAGGTTCTAATGTATGCCTTCATAACTCTAGCTTGGTATTTACCCATTCTCGTGTCTCATCAACTAAGACAATATCATCAGCAAATAGCATACACCAAGGTATCTCATCCTGAATAGCTCTCGTAAACTTATCCATCACTATAGCAAATAAGAACGGGCTCAATGCAAATCCTTGATGCAATCTAATTGTGATAAAAAAATTATTTGTTAAACCACCACATGTTCTGATATTGGCCACTACTTCATTATATATATCTTTAATTATGTCGATATACTTAATGGGAACTCTTTTCTTCATCAATGTCCACCAAAATATCTCTCATGGTACCTTATCATAAGCTTTCTCTAAATCAATAAATACCATATGCAAATCTCTATTTCTCTCTAAAAAACGCTTTATAAGTTGACGAAGTAAATGAATAGTTTCTGTCGTCGATCGCCCCGACATAAATCCAAACTGGTTCTATGATATTTAACAGTTTGTCGCAATCTATATTCAATTACCCTTTTCCAAAACTTCATAGTGTGACACATGAGTTTTATTCATCGATAGTTAGAACAATTATGAATATCACTCTTATTCTTATATAGAAGTATTAGGGTATTTTTCCTCCATTCATTTGGCATTTTCTTAGTTTGCCAAATCTTGTTAAAAAGATCTGTCAGCCACCTCACACCAATCCCTCCTAAATATCTTCATACCTCTATAGGAATTTCATCTGAACCAATAGCTTTTCTTAATTTCATTCTTTTCAAAACCTTTTTTACTTCACTCTTTAATTTTGCGTATAAAACTACGATTCATATCATCATATTGAATAGTAAAATCTCCCAAATGTTGAGTAAAACTACCATTATATAATCTATCAAAAAAAATTTTCCATCTTTCTTTAATTTCTTCGTCTCGAACTAGAACCGTCTGATCCTCATGTTTAATACACTTTACAGTACATAAGTCTCTAGACTTTCTCTCTCTTATTCGAGTAATTCTATATATATTATTTTCTGCCTCTTTATTATCCAACTTCTTATATACTTGTTTATATAATTTAGTTTTTGCATTTCGAACAGCTTTCCTAACCTCTTTGTTTGCTAGTTTATACTTTTCAAAACTTATTCCATCATTATTATTATTATTATTATTTTTCAAATCTCTATAAAGGTCTCGCTTGATCTTAATAGCATTTTTTACCTCTTCATTCCACCATGATATCCTTACATGGTAGAGCACCGCCCCTCGACTCACTAAATATATTTTTAGCTATCCTTTTAATGCAACTAGTCATTTTGTTTCATGTTACATTAGGATCATCATGGTCCCTCTAATCTGCTTCTTGTACTACTCTATCTACAAAAAATTTTTGATTACTTTCTAATCGCTACCACTTAATTTTAGGATATAATTTATACTTAATTTTTCTAAGTCTTCATAATCTAAATATCTAAAACTAAGAGTCCGTTGGATAACTACACTCTCACTTAGTATTACCTTACAATCGATACAACTTACTTTATCTACCCTCCTAATTAAAAAAATATTTATTTGGCTGGCATTCAATCCACTTTTACAAGTAATCAAGTGAGAAACTCTCTTTTTAAATCAAGTATTCACTAAAATCAAATCATAAGACAAAGCAAAATTTAGAATTGAATTACCTGCTTTATTTTTTTCTCCAAAACAAAATCCTTCATGTACACTATCAAACCCATTACGACTAGTTCTTACATGCCCATTGAAATCGCCACCAATAAATAGTTTTTCTCTAGCGAATATTTCTTTTACTATCTCATCTAAATCTTCCCAAAATTGATGTTTATTGGATTCATCAAGTCTTACTTGTGATGCATAGGCACTAATGATATTAAAAATCTCTCTATCTAAAATAATTTTAACTAATAAAATTCTATCACTCTTTCTCCTAACCTCCACTACATCCCCAAGTAATTGTTTATCTATGATCGCACCTACCCCATTACGATTTCTATTTCTATCGTATACCAAAGTTTATAACCCCAAGACTCTATAACTTTAGCTTTCTCACCTACCCACTTAGTCTCCTACACGCACAAAATATTAATCCTCCTAATCATAGTATAAACTAACTCTGCTAATCTGCCTGTAATGGAACCTATATTCCATGATGCCAACCGAAATCTATATTTATATTTATATTTATGAGTTAACTTTTTTACCCCCACTCGCTCATTAAGATGTGAAAACCCTTGTACATTTGACACCACATCCGGACACCGACGTGACGCATTGCTTCTGGGCGATAACCTAGCAACCCTCACACATTTTTCACTACACCCGAGCTCCGATATAGCGCGTCGCTCAGTAGGGAACGCTCCAACGAAATTCATATTTTAGCTCATATCATAATATATGACAATATTTTATGCTGGCTGTCACCGGCCTACCACAACGCTCCTCCTTTATCCTAACTTTCTCATTCCACCGCTAAATATTACTAATTACATCTTCATATGAAGGCCCCTTTTAGCTGAAACTCTTGATCATTTTGGACAAAAGATTCATGCTATACACAATGCACGTGTCTAGGAATTTGTTATAATCATGGAACCACCGAATTTGAAGCTAAATTAATGAAAGATGTAATACAAACTTTGAGAGGGTAGAATTAGTTGCATAATCAATAAATACAATGATCAGGCATTATGCTAGATCCCTGGCAAAGTAAATCACACTTAAGTTCTCTAGAAGAAAAATATTCAATCAAATATAGATTAGTTTCAAATGGTTTACTTGGTCTAGAAATCACATAGTGTAATAATATATCTCAAACCTTGATGAATAGACTTGTAATAGCATTAAATTTTATTGAAAATGCCAGAGGAGTTCACAAAAATGAATTGAGGGAGTTCAGGACTAAATCCAAATATCTACATGTGAATCTATATGATTCCAAAGGCTGTCGAAGTAATAGTGGCAACAGCAGCAGCAATGGTCAGTGTTGGTAGTTACATAAAAAGAATGAGCAAGGAGAAAAAAAGAAGAGAACCTTAAAGTAAGGTTTTCAAAGTCTCGAATGGTATATGAAGCAGCCTATTCAGCATAGTCTATGATTTCAGCTCTTTCACCGAGTGAGAGATTCTCCCTCATAAGCTTTCCCAATGTGATTTAAGAATCTAGCTAATTTAGGATAGATGTGAAAGAAATGAAATTTTTTTACATATAAGAATGAGTTTACGAATGAAATTGAGCGTAAACTCATTTCTATTGTAAAAACTCAAATGAAAAAAAGAAAAAAATAAACCATGATATACATCATTATGATCAGGGCGACTTATAGAATAGATATTATAAACATCAGCCGGTATGCGTATAAAAAGAAACAACCATTTTTTTAGTGTATTCTCATGGTTGACCCCTAAAAAGTGTTACATCAAGAGATATCACGGTTGTATCAAACAATATTTAAAGCATTGATAGATACTAAAATTCTTCTTGCCCATACCTTGGATACTTTCTTGGTTTCTATAATGATTTTCTCTTTTGAATAACTTAATTAGACGTAAAGCTCTCTCTATTTTCATTTTCTTCTAATATCCTTAACTTCGGTAAGTATACTTTTGATAAAGCCTATCTTTAGGTAGAATTGTTCAATTCTACCTTATGTTCATATGTGACTCCTATTAGACAACTTACAGAAGTAACCCCTCCACTTTTCTTCAGTTTCTTTATGACTTTCTATTTCACTCTAGTTATTCTCTCTTTGTAATCTTAGCAATCTTATATATATGTGTTTCCTTCTATTCTAGTTGAACCTATTGCTCAAATAATCACAAGCACCTATATTTTTTTAGGATTTTGTTTGATCGACCAAAATCTCAAATCTCAAAATTAGTATCTAATAGTTTATAGTATTGAAAATCAACAAATTATCAGACATATATATCGGCAATATCAAAAATATTGTAAGCAAATTGGCAAAATATCATAAATATAGGCATTATCGGTCTTAGTATTATTGGGACTCTATCGTATCACATGATATATATAAGTATCATGTCAATATTCAAAACCTTTTTGACCCTTTTAAAATACCGCTTATTTTTTGATTCCCCATTCCACTGTTAAAGTTTAATTATTTCTTCATTCTGAGGCCACTTCTTCTCAGTTAAAACTCTTGGATCTTTTGGAGAAAAGCTTCGTGCTACGTAGAACTAAGACCTGCATGTGTGCAATGTGCACCATGTCATGGAAACACCTATTTTGAAGATAAATTCATGAAAAAAGTAATAGAAATTTTTATGAGGGTAGAATTAGTTGAAAAACATATAAATATAATAGACTTCTATGCTTGATCCTTGGCAAAATTAATCATGCTCAAGTTTCTAATTTAAAGCCTGGTACTTTGCAAAGAAAAATATTCAATCCAATAGAGGGTTTACAAATGGTTCAATTGCTCCAAAAACCATATCCAGATATACTATGTATCAGACCTCAGCGAGAATGCATGTAACTGTACTAAATTTTAATTTTGAAATAGTCAGGGAGATCATGTTAGAAACCATACTATCTAGAAGGTTGACATATATATCCAAACTAAAATCCAACATTAATTTAGTGCTTGAATAAGATACATAGTTGTTGTTCATCTCTCTTGATCAGAACATATTTGATCAAGGTATATTAAAGACAAGCAATCTAAATGCATTACATCTCTAAACATAGAAAGGAAGAGTTACAAATATTATGATCAAGAAGAACAAAATACTCAGAGCCAATATCTCACAGGAAAATATAGATCTGAACTTTCTGACACAAGATAGCCTAATCTGAATCTGAACATTTTTATCTTAAAAGATACTTCTTAATAAACATTTGTAATATATATTCCTCATTAGTTCATACATAAGGAGAAATCCTATCCTACATTGTAGCAGGGACAAAAAATCCTTTTGAAAAAGACATGTGGAGCACTTATTTGCTGAGAGCATTTTTTTAATTATTACAAACCATAAGACAAGGACTGTCCTCACTGCAATTCCTGGACAGATCTAGGTGCATTGAAATTCCATAAAATAGTTAAACAGCAAGACTGGCCTAGAACCATGGAGCACAGAACTTCACGTTAATACTTATAACACATCACCTAATTAAAAGGCTAACAGCAAGATTAAATGATAGTATACTGACTATCTAGCTTACATCATCCTGCTTCTCTAGACATGTTTTAGCGATCATCCATGAAGTTGCAATCATGTCGAGAACACAATTTTGGTGCAAAAAATTAATAATCAGATAATTGCCTTTGATGCCACAAACAAGAAATCGGGTACTTTAAATTATGAAAAGAAGAGAACTAAACAACTAGACTCACCCAGACAGCTTACAGAAAAGTACAGGGCACATTTAGTTGAATATCATGATATTTGAAAAGGGATCCCCTCCTATACGAGTACTCTCTCAAAGAGTTAAATTTTGTTCCCATAGGAAGTTAAGTAAAACCTAAAGAAAAGCTTAATAAAATATTCTAAATCCAAAGTCAAGTTCTTTCCACAAATGTCAGAATTTACACTAGCATTCCAAAGTTCTTTCCACATGCATTGTTACAGAGCTCAAACTTACACTAAAATCACACAAATCCAAATTCTTGATACCTTCGTAAAACCAAATTAACACAAAGTTCAGAACTTTTACTTTAAGTCGCAGCATTCATCAATTCCAAACTCCTAATGTTTTCATGCTGGGTAAGCACTACTATTGCAGGCGGAGTGTTGCTTGAGAAAGATACAAATTAATAAATCTTTTCATCAAAAAATTCACTAATAGCGGCAAAATCTAAAGAACTTGCCTAATATCCCATTCTGCCGGCGCTCGGCGCAAGGCTTCCACGAGGTAGTGGAGGCGTGAGGGTTTTCCCAAAGCGACGGCGCCTCCTTCACCTGTCAATTCATCAATCCATCCAACAAATGAAAACAACCCAAGAAATTAATAATCGCAAATTTCCAAGAAAATTCCTCACTCTGGGGCAATGAAGCGTGATCCCATCCTTGTAACACAAGTACGGCGAACTCCACCGACTCCACACCGACGGTAGGAACACGATCCCCAAGAAGATCAAGAACCCCGCCGATGCGAGCAAGATCCTACTGTGAGAAATCCAGAAACCCCGCGGATCGTCGAGGAGCGATCGGATCGAGGAGAGGAAGGAGGAGGAACGGTGGAAGAAGAGATCTTTGTGGTCGCGCGCGCGGGCCGAGGGGCGACGACGCTCTCCGTCGTCGCTGTCGTCGTCAGCGGGGCCGTCGGCGGCGGAGGAGGATGAGAAAAAGGGCTTGGAATCGTCGGCGGCATCTCTCTTGACGGGGGAGGCGACAGCGTTGGAGCGGTTGCCCATTGATGCGGAGTGGCGGAGCTCGGCCATTGACGGTGGATGGATGGAGATTTCTTTGGGGCTGGGGGCTGGTGGTGGGCCCAGATTTGACGGAGGGATGGTACGGAGGCGTCAAGTGTTGTTACAGTGAAAGAGTGAAACTGAAGGAGATCTACTGGTGGAGCTTGTTGCAACATGAGGGGTAATTCTAAATGCCCCTTCTTTCTTTATAAATAATTACAAATTTATCATAAAATTTTTTAGACAAAAAACTCCACAATCTCTTTTCTTATTAAGTCTCACTATCACTGTCACTGTCACTGTTACTGTTACTGTTACTGTCACTGCTGTTATTGTTACTACTACCACCGCCGCTCCCACCATAGTAATAGCAGCGACAGTAGTAAGCAGCTGTTGAAGTGGTCGCTGCTACGGTGGCGCGATAGCAGTAGGCAGTTGCTACTATTGTCACCACTGTTGTCGCCGTGGCTGCTGTTCTTGGGGAGGAGGAAAGGAAAATGACACTTTCGAAAAAGAGAAGCAAAAAAAGGGCTCACTAAGAAAAAATATTCATATTTTAAATTCTCATGAGACTCGCTAAGAAATTGGGGTTCACTAAGAAAAAGATGAGACACATTTAGAATTACCCAATTTGGATGGAAGCGGCTTTGAATAAGCTTTCTCGTTTTCTAACTCTCAAAAAAGAAAAGTATTCATAGAGTTTGAACAGTGCTTTTTTTAATTACAAGAATTATACTAGTAAATATCAATAATATCATTTATAGATCAATAATATCCTTTATAGTTTTTTTTTTTTAATTAGACCACTGAATTATAAACGAAATTAACACTCTGTTTTATTCAGTCCCATGTGAATTGAAAGTGGATCGAAATGTCCAATTTACCTCCGACTTAAATAACATGAATTTGCTTTTGAAAAATGTGAAGCTCTCAAATCACACTGGTGGATATGAGTATGTATTCCAATAATGGGTAGGGTGTTATTGATAGGTAAACCTCAATACTGAAGTGCATAAGGCCATTATACCATACAATTATAGACAAGAGATGTAGAAACGTACAAATATGGTATATATACCATATCTCTGAATCTATCTGCTACAACATCATAAGGATAAATATAGCAATATCTAAAAACAGGTATATGGAAATAATAAGTAATATGTACACAAAAAAATTACTCATGTAGAGTCAAGTATAGTATCAGAATAAAGCAATATAAATACTGAACATATACAAGAGTGTCTGATACCATGGACAGAACTAGGATATACATACACACACACACACACACAAAAGGTAAAATGAGTAATACACAAAAAAGATAAAGATCATACTAGAAGCGGGCTACTAAGGCTTGGCTTGCTCTTGAAAAATGGATCCTCGAGGGGTAAGTTCCTCCTCCTCAGGCACTACATCACGGCTATTGGATCTGATGTATGATAATATCAGGGGTCAGAACCCAAATAAGAATACAAAGTTAAGCTCGTGCAATTTTATAAAAAGCATATCAAGGTATGTCATGCTAGTAGGAACAATGTTAAAAATGTATGCATATTAATCATGAAATACATTCTATGCTTAATATAACATTGTAACGCCCCCAATTCTTCGGCTCTACCTTTTTATTTTTTTTTCAAAACAGGGGACGCTGCTTAAATATTTTAAATAACCCAACAGTCGCAGGATTTTAGAATAACCGTAACTACTGCCATATCAAGATGAACAAATATGTTTGAATCTGAAAGGATTTCATATATACAGAAAGTTGATTACATAAAATGGCACACTGCTTTAAATATTTATACAAAAGAGTTAAATACTACAGAGTTGAAGTAGTGCTCAGCAAAAGGAAACAGGAATAAGAAGTGCGAAGTGCCCAAATAGTATTATACTGATATCTTCTACTCGATCTGATTGGTAAAGTAAGGATCGTTGTTTGGACTGATCTCTCCTTCTCTACTTCTATGATCTGGGTTTAAGAAAATCCAGGGGATTAAACCCAGTAAATAATACAAGAGCATAACCATGTGTACTATTATAGTACAAAAATAAATAAAAGAATATACAAATAAATTGTGTTGTCATAAAATATATCATGAGAATACTGAAAATGAATTAAGCAAGATTATTTATGCAAATAGCGGACACAAATCATGTAAAGGTGACAAGTCTATGTGAAGTCCCCATTAGTATGTAAGTAAAGAGATAAGTGTCAATTATGTTGCATGTAACAAGAACTATGTAAGTCATCCATAAGATTTATGTAAAATAAGAAAACAAGTCTATATCATGTTAGTTTTGGAATTAGAACTCAATGATGAATAAGATAGCGCGCAGTTTCTCATATTATATAAGTGCCCGAGCATACCCAGGACCTGACCTCAAATTCATGGCGCTGAACCATGACACACCGCTAGGTGCTTACAAGTCAGATCCCGTTCAATGAAACAAGTAACGGGCATCACCCATATGGTGACTCATGTATCAGATGGTGGTTCAGTACTACCCAGTGCTGCTAGTAAAAGGCCCTCAGCACCTAATCAAGAAGTTGGCCAATAAGATTCTTGTATAATACGGTACTTATCTATCCATCATGTAGTTTTTTCCATATTAGTAATGCATATGATATACGTGAATTAAAGAAAATACGTGGCCTTTCATGTCAAATTATGTACATATCATTTTCATAAGAATCAAGAGTTCAGAAATCAAAATTTGGGATCATGTACACATGTATCATAAGAATACTTTATGTCACGTAATAAAAATACTAAAACTTGTTCTCATGAATAATCTTGCCTTCATATATCATAAGAATATTTCATGTCAAGTAATAAAGATATTAGAACTTGTTCTCATAAATAATTTTGCCTTTATGTATCATAAGAATATTTCATGTCAAGTAATAAAGATACTAGAACTTGTTCTCATGAATAATCTTGCTTTCATGTATCATAAGAATATTTCATGTCAAGTAATAAAAATACTAGAACTTGTTCTCATGAATAATCTTGCCTTCATGTATCATAATAATATTTCATGTCAAGTAATAAAAATACTAGAACTTGTTCTCATGAATAATCTTGTTTTCATGTATCATATTGGTATTCACATGTCATGTTATCATAAAATGACTAAGTATGTAAATCCGTGAGTCTGGCCAAGTATGTAAATCCGTGAGTCCGGCCAAGTTTGTAAATCCGCGAATCAGCCTAAGTAGGTAAATCCGTGAATCAGGCTAAGTATGTAAATCTGCGAATCAGGCTAAGTATGTAAATCCGCGAATTAGGCTAAGTATGTAAATCCGCGAATCAGGTTAAGTATGTAAATCCGCGAATCTGACTAAGTGTGCAGTCTGCGAATCTGCTAAGTGTGTAGTCCGTGAATCAGGCTAAGTAGGTAAATTCGTGAATCTGGCTAAGTGTGTAAATCCGCGAATCAGACTAAGTGTGCAGTCTGCGAATCTGCTAAGTATGCAGTCTGCGAATTTTCTAAGTATGCAGATCCAAAATGATGTAAAATTTTCCATAAAGAAAAAGAAATCATGTACTCATAATACAAATCAAATAACTCCCATGAAAGAATATGCATATTACTTGTACTCAAATACGATTCAAAGAGAGAACAATAACAAGATGCTACTTACACCAAATCCATAAAAGAATTATGTTCTCACAATACAACTCAAATAATTTCCAAAAAAGAGCATACATGTTACTTATACTCAAATACGACTCAAAGAGAGAACAAGAATAAGGTGTTATTTGCCTCAAATTCCTCTTCAATCTCCTTAGATTCAGCAAATCTCTTTACTCATTGCCTTTCTCTTTTCTCCCTTCCTTTCTTTCTTTCCAGCGAACCAGAATAACTAAGGTTAGAGAGAGGAAGGTGATTTTGTTTTATTCTTTGACAATATTTCTCTAGAGAGAATGAGGTTATATATGCTTAAGGGTATTTTGGTAACCTTATCCTCTAGCCTAGTCCCAAGGCTTCTTCTATGTATGACAAGTGTCTAACTAGAGTGCTACGTCTCACTCTCCTCTGACAACTTATCACCACTAAATGCCAAAGGGGTGCTTTTAGAAACTTAATTAAATTTGAGGGTGTATAGAAAGAAATTTCTAATCTTGATAATTTATAATTTAATAAGTATGAAAATTTTGGGGTGTTACATTCTACCCACCTAACAAAATAATTTCGTCCTCGAAATTCCAATTTAAAACTATGTCAATGTACACAAGTACTTATATTCATGTAAAAATATATTCAAGTAACATGCCTGATCATGAAAATAGTCCTAATGTCATCCTCAAGTTCTCGAGTAGAGTCCCTTAGTGATCGTGCATCCCATATTAGAATAGTCACTATTCTGGATTTTCACCTAAGCATCTCCTTTTCTATGATACACAAAATACATGACGAATAATTTATGCCTTTGATAGGAATAATATTGGGTAGATAAGATTTCCAATTTGTTCTCAATTTTTCTTTTAATTTGGGTAAAGGAATATAAATGCAAAATAAAGTTTAATCAGGAATAGCTGCTACTAATTCAGCGTGCCACGCCATCCTAATTAAGTAATGGGAAAAATACAAGTGATAAAGATCTTTATAAAGTCAACCTATGTGGTCCTATTATCTTGTTGTGACAAACACTAGAAGAGAAAATGAACCTCAATTGTTACAATGTCGATGTAATGGAGTAGCGAATGGTAAAAATACAAGATTGGAAATGAGTTCATGGTTAGTTACAATATTTCAATTACACAATATTGTCCTATCAAGTGACTGCAATTGCTAGCGCCAGAGAATAAATCTCTACAATTGCCTCACTGCCTCGATAAGACTTGTGATATACAAAAAAATTAAAAACATGAACTACATTGGAATAAAGGGCAGATGGAAGATTTAAAATGTCAAATGAGATTGATCAATAAAAGTAATGAAATAAGATAATTATTTTGAAAGATAAGTTTTAATTTGAGTACCAAGATATATGATTATGTTCTTACTTATCAAAATTTGTCTTTTTTAATTATAATTTATCATCAACTTTTTATCAATTACTTTCAATTGACTAATTCTCAGCCTTATAAGATCTCTTTGTATTCTTGCAATTTACCTTTTCGTGAATTGTTCTGAATCTTCTAGTTCACTTGCCTATTTAATTTCATCAACTCTATTTACTCCGTCAAGTCTACCAATACCAATTATTCTTAATCATTCTTCTTCCCTTTAGAACTACATACTCAAGGTCATGTCTCTTATATTTAGTCTCCCCAATCTTCTAAAAGAAACACAAGTATGAAATCATTTATTTTTACTTTTCTCTGAAAACTTAAAGGCAAAATCCAAATTCAATTAATTTTCCATTTGTACCAACATATATCATAATCCCTAGCTTGAGAAATCACTACAGACTTTCATACCTCCAGTATTGTCCGGAATTACTAGCACTGACACTGTTGTCAGCCTCCATCTTAATTCTTCAAATGTCTTATTGCATTCCTCTATTTTGACATATTCTAATCCTTTCCTTGTTAGTTTAGCCAAAGGAGATATGATTTTTGTAAAATTTTGTAGAAACCTTATGTAATACCCAGTCATCTCTAGAAAATTTTGAATTTCTAATACTGATTTTTGACACAGACTAATCTATCTCAACCTCTATCATTTTAAGATCAGCTGATTACACTTTCTCCAGATATTATATGGCCCAAAAAAAGTAATCTTATTCAATAAAAATTCACATGTGCTCATTTTTCCATATATCTTTTGTTCCTTTAGAGTTTGTAAAACTATGCTCAAATATTTAACTTGCTCTTCTCTATTCATGGAGTAGATTAATATATCGTCAATAAACAACATCATAAATTTGTCTAAATATCGAGCAAAAATATAGTTCATCAAATTTAGAAATACTGCTGGAGCATTAGTTACCCTAAACGGCATTACAAGTACTCATAATGATCATATTTTGTTCTAAATGCATTTTTTAGAATATCTTCTATTCGGACTCTTATTTGATGGAATCTTGAACGAAAATTTATCCTCGAAAATATCTCTACTCCTTCCAGTTGATCAAACAGATCAGTAATACTTGGTAAAGAATATTTATTCTTGATCATTACTGCATTCAAATCTCAATAGTTTATACACATTCTTTGACTCCCATTTTTCTTTTCTGTTAATAATACTGGAGCTCCCTAAGGTGAAACACTAAATTTTACAAAACCTAATTTCAACAACTCGTCCACTTACCTCTTAACTTCTTATAATTCCATGATTTCCATTTGATAAAGGGTTTACAAACTAATTTAGCTCCAGGGCTAATATCAATAGTGAATTCTACAGCTCTTACCAGTGGTAATCCAGATATCTCTTCAGGAAATATATTTAAAAATTCTGGCACTACTGAAATCATTCCTTCTTCTACAACTTATTACTGTATGGAAGGTGCTCAACAAATCCATGTCTAAAATAACATCATATTATCCTCCACTAATAACTAATAAGTTGGAACAAAATTCATTAATAACCAAGGAACACAATCTATACTCTTTATTGGTTATAATACTACCATTCTCGGTCTTAAGTCCCACCTCACAGGTAAGATAGTAAAATCGATAAAATTGCGGGAAACAAATATGCTAGTGATGAAACAGTGTGATATTCCGGAATCAAATAAAACAGTGGTCGGTATATTGCCAACTAAAATCATACCTGTCACGACTCATCCAATGGTTTGAACTTCCTCCACATTCATCAGCTTAACTTACCATTTCCTCCATTATGTTCCTCCTTGGGCACTGACATGAGTTTTTTGTTGGGTTTTCAAAGGCCTTTTTTATCTGGTCCTAAAACTTTCTGGGTTGATATGTTTATTGCTCTGTCCTTTGGCTGAAATGGGACCTTAGCTTTTGCCGACTGTTGAGTTTTTGGGCAATCTCTTAGCTGATTACTAGTGGATCCACACACCAGACACAACCCTTGAGCTCTTCTACACATTTTCTGGATATGTCCTGGTTTATGACAATAATTATAGATTACTAGACCTCGATTCGGCATCACCTGCTTCTTTGCTGGTGTGCTATCAAATTTC
This sequence comes from Dracaena cambodiana, assembly GCA_036321105.1. Classification (NCBI taxonomy): domain Eukaryota; kingdom Viridiplantae; phylum Streptophyta; class Magnoliopsida; order Asparagales; family Asparagaceae; genus Dracaena; species Dracaena cambodiana. The sequence continues at coordinate 10,659,978 of JAYEPQ010000017.1, forward strand.
CTGGCCGATGAGTTTGCTCATTTCCTATATGACCCCTTAAATGCCACTGACCTCTTATTCGCCACCCGAAAAAGGTTCACCATTTTGATTCTCTCTTAATTTTAGTACTGCAATATCCTTTCTAATATCATTATTGTCGTTTGTTGCGTTTGTGCTACCATTTGTACCATATTTCTAAGTTTAGACTCTTCACCCATTGGATTTGGGCTTGCGCTAGTAGAAGATTGGGTCGTCATCATTCTGTGACGGACCAAGGAAAATTAATCATATGGAGTTTCAAGATAGATATTCCAAATGAATTAAAAACAATAGAATAGGCACGATACTAAATCTGATGGATATCAAATAAGGAAGAAGTGTAAAGAGTGTATCTTAGACATGTTTTCTTGTGGCAGTAGTCATATGGTCTCTCACCTAAATCTAGGCTCTGATACCAAACTGTAACACCCCCGATTCGGCTCTACTTTTTTTTTATTCTCAAAACAGGGGACGCTGCTTAAATACTATAAATAACCCAATAGTCGCAGGATTTTAGAATAACCGTAACTACTACCATATCAAGATGAACAAACATGTCTGAATCTGAAAGGATTTCATATATACAGAGAGTTGATTACATAAAATAACACATTGGTTTAAATATTTATACAAAAGAGTTAAATACTACAGAGTTGAAGCAGTGCCCAGCAAAAGGAAACAGGAATCAGAAGTGCGAAGTGCCCAAATAGTATTGTACTGATATCTTCTACTCGATCTGGTTGGTAAAGTAAGGATCGTTATTTGGACCAATCTCCCCTTCTTTACTTCTATGATCTGGGCTTAAAAAACTCATGGGATTAAACTCAGCAAGTAACACAAGAGCATAAACATGTGTACTATCATAGTACAAAAATAAATAAAAGAATATACAAATAAATTGTCTTGGCACAAAACATATCATGAGAATAATGAAAATGAATTAAGCAAGATTATTTATGCAAATAGCGGACACAAATCATGTAAAGGTGACAAGTCTATGTGAAGTCTCCATTAGTATGTAGGTAAGGAGATAAGTGTCAATTATATTGCATGTAACAAGAACTATGTAAGTCATCCACAAGATTCATGTAAAATAAGAAAACAAATCTATATCATGTTAATGTTGGAATTAGAACTCAATGATGGATAAGATAGCGTGCAGTTTCTCATATTATACAAGTGCCCATGCATACCCGGGACCCGGCCTCAAATTCATGGCACTGAACCATGACACACCACTAGGTGCTTACAAGTCAGATCCCGTTCAATGAAACAAGTAACGGGCATCACCCATATGGTGACTCATGTATCAGATGGTGGTTCAGTACCACCCAGTGTTGCTAGTTAAAGGCCCTCAGCACCTAATCAAGAAATTGACCAACAAGATCCTTGTATAATACGGTACTTATCTATCCATCATGAAGTTTTTTCCATGTTAGTAATGAATATGATATACGTGAATTAAAGGAAACACGTGGCCTTTCATGTCAAATTATGTACATATCATTTTCACAAGAATCAAGAGTTCAGGAATCAAGATTTGGGATCATGTACACATGTATCATAAGAATACTTCATGTCACGTAATAAAGATACCAGAACTTGTTCTCATGAATAATCTTGCCTTCATGAATCATAAGAATATTTCATGTCAAGTAATAAAGATACTAGAATTTGTTCTCATAAATAATCTTGCCTTTATGTATCATAAGAATATTTCATGTCAAGTAATAACGATACTAGAACTTGTTCTTATGAATAATCTTGCCTTCATGTATCATAAGAATATTTCATGTCAAGTAATAAAGATACTATAACTTATTCTCATGAATAATCTTGCCTTCATGTATTAAAATAATATTTCATATCAAGTAATAAAGATACTAGAACTTGTTCTCGTGAATAATCTTGTCTTCATGTATCATATTGGTATTCACCTGTCATGTTATCATAAAATGACTAAGTATGTAAATCCGCGAATCTCGCTAAGTATGTAAATCTGCGAGTCTGGCCAAGTCTGTAAATCCCCGAATCTGGCTAAGTAGGTAAATCCGCGAATCAGGCTAAGTATGTAAATCCGCGAATCAGGCTAAGAATGTAAATCTGCGAATCAGGCTAAGTATGTAAATCCGCGAATTAGGCTAAGTACGTAAATCCACAAATCTGACTAAGTATGTAGTCTCCGAATCTGCTAAGTGTGCAGTCCGCGAATCAGGCTAAGTAGGTAAATCCGCAAATCTGGTTAAGTCTGTAAATCCATGAATCAGACTAAGTATGCAGTCTGCGAATCTGCTAAGTATGCAGTCCGCTAATTTTCAAAGTATGCAGATCCAAAATGATGTAAAATTATCCATAAAGAAAAAGGAATCATGTACTCATAATACAAATCAAATAACTCCCAAGAAAAAATATGCATGTTACTTGTACTCAAATACGATTCAAAGAGAGAACAATAACAAGATGCTACTTACACCAAATCCATAAAGGAATTATGTTCTCACAATACAAATCAAATAATTTCCAAGAAAGAGAATAAATGTTACTTGTACTCAAAAACGACTCAAAAAGAGAACAAAAATAAGGTGTTATTTGCCTTAAATTCTCTTCAATCTCCTTAGATTTAGCAAATCTCTTTACTCATTGCCTTTCTCTTTTCTCCCTTCCTTTCTTTCTTTCCAGCGAACCATAATAACTAAGGTTAGAGAGAGGAAGGTGATTTTGTTTTGTTTTTTGACAATATTTCTCTAGAGAGAATGAGGTTATATATGCCTAAGGGCATTTTGGTAACCTTATCCTGTAGCCTAGTTCCAAGGCTTCTTGTATGTATGACAAGTGTCCAATTAGAGTGTCACATCTCACTCTCCTCTGACAACTCATCACTACTAAATGCCAAAGGGATACCTTTAGAAACTTAATTAAATTTGAAGGTACATAGAAAGAAATTTTTAATTTTGATAATTTATAATTTAATAAGCATGGAAATTTTGGGGTGTTACAAACATGAATCATGGAGTATATAGTATATAATATAACATGATCATGCATATGAATTATGTAACAACCTAATTTCATCATAATTTACATTCTTGATATCGGATTAATCTCAAAATGAATGTGCTGTGTTTGTCTCATTTTTCTATATTTTTGTGATTTTCTTAAAAAATTTTAAGATAGTCACTTAAAATAATATTATTTTAATCACCGGTGGGTCCTACATATATTTTTACTAGTCTCTCTTCTTTTTACGTGTAAAGATTAAGTTTGACTTTTTTTGGGTTAGTTTAATTTGAAATTATAATCTTAAATAACTCTAATAACTTATTATTAGTATTCATTTGTCCTACACCTATTTTGTTTTATTCACCCATACCTTATTTTATCATGCTTGTCCTTTGGACAAGCATGACAAACCATCATCTAATCCCCCATATTCCTCATTTATTATATCTTTTTTTTTCCTTCCTTTCATTTGTTTTCTCTTCTTCATTTTTCATTCATCTCTTCCTTTTATTTTTTACTCCAACTCAAGAGAAGAAGAAAAGAGAAGAAGAAGAAGAAGAAGAAGAAAAGGAGAAGAAGTTATTTAGCCTCAAAATAGGCTTATCTTCCTACCCATCAAGGCAAGTAAAATCACATCCACTTTCATATTTTTTTCTAACTCTAATTGTTTATGGTTAACTTAGAATCTTGATTTGTTAAAACTTAAAAAGATAATGTCTCTATACAAAAATCTCTATGATTATTCTAGAAAAATACAAATATAATTTTTACACTCTACACTATGTTTATGTATCAAATTTATGATTTTATTTGTGGTCTCTTATGCTTAAACTATAAGTTACAAACTTAAATTATATGTTTTATTTTGAAATTACAAAGAAACCACCTTTATAAATATTCATCATATTGGATATAAATTTGAAGTTTCCTACATAAGTTCTTCCTGTATAATGCAATGATTTTAAAATTATTTTCCACTTGCCATTAGAAAACATGTATATATATATATATATATATATATATATATATATATATATATATATATATATATATATATATATATATATATATATTTATTTATTCATTATCATGTTTTAAAGAGAGAGTTTCATATAAGCATTACATTAAATTTACTAAATTATTTCTTTTATGCAAGCTATTATATTAGGTCATAATTCCTTTATGCTAATTCATATTTACTTGAAACATATATACATTAGTAAGGTTTAATAAATTTGCTACTTTTCATACCATGAAATCATTCTAGAATTTGGAAAATTTATTTATTGTTAAAGCAATCGTTATAATAGTGTTAAACCTATTTAATTTCTATTCTTACAATTTAGTACCCACTTACCTAATACATGTTTATATGCATAATTGTATATATGTGTGGATTACATACATGATCATTATTTCATAACACATTCTAGTATTCTATGACTATCATGCTTGCCTTGACATATACATACTAGTCACTTGTGCAACATACATAAAATCATACCGGATTTTCCTTATTAGTACATACACATATTTTGATAATACCATGGATCTTGACTTGCCTATTAACTTAATTTTGACACTCCATCATACTTGTCTTGACATATACATACTAATTACTTGTACAAAATACATGAAAATATGCCGGATTTTTTTTACTAGTACATACACATGTCTTGATAGTGCCATGGATCCTGACTTGCATGTTAACTTGATTTTGACATGGACCACATCTTACTTGTTACTAGACATGTATATGTATTAACCTTGACATGATTGGTTCATCATATTCTGGATTGATTTCCATGTAATATAACGTAAAATTTTGGGTTATGGGAGAACTAAAGGGTGGATAAATATTGTATCGTGAAAGGTTTAGGATAGATTGCGCAACCAAAATAGGGGTCCATCCGCGGGGGCGCCCGGCTGGTACTGAGCTATCATCTCTTGTTTAGTCCATATTGATGGGACGACAGATTACTCAGTAATCGGTATCTGTTTGAGTGCTTAGCGGTACGGCTGGTTCAGCGCCAGCATCTTGGCGGGGTCCCGGGTATGCACGGGTACTTTCACGATACATGTTTATTTCTTCACCAGTTCAAATATAAAATAAAATATGATATTAAATTAGACTTGATATGCATGTATATCTCTGCTTGATATTTTTACTTAATCATTACTCTTTCCCATATATGCATATGATTTTTACATCCATTCATATTTTACTTGTTAGTGTATATTACACACTCCCTATGATACAGATTTATTTCTTCACCAGTTAGTTCAAATATAAAATAAAATATGATATTAAGTTAGACTTGATTTGCATGTATATCTCTATTTGATATTTTTACTTAATCATTACTCTTTCCCATATATATGCATATGATTTTTATATCAATTCATATTTTACTTATTAGTGCATATTGAACACTCCCTACGATACAGGTTTATTTCTTCACCAGTTAGTTCAAATATAAAATAAAATATGATATTAAGTTAGACTTGATATGCATGTATATCCCTGCTTGATATTTTTACTTTTACTCTTTCCTATACATATGCATATGATTTTTACATCAATTCATATTTTATTTGTTAGTACATATTGCACTCTCCCTACTATACATGTTTATTTTTTCACCAGTTGTTTAAATATAAAATAAAATATGATATTAAGTTAGACTTGATATGCATGTATATCCCTGCTTGATATTTTTACTTAATCATTACGCTTTCCCATACATGTGCATATGATTTAAACATCAATTCATATTTTACTTATTAGTGCATATTGCACACTCCCTATGATACAGGTTTATTTTTTCACCGGTTAGTTCAAATATAAAATAAAATATGATATTAATTTAGACTTGATATGCATGTACATTCTTTCTTGATATCATTACTTGATCATTTAATATTTTCCACACATGCGCATACTTTCATATCCACACTCATATCTAACCTATTTGTTTATATTACACGCTCCGTACTTCTTATTTTTTTACTTACCGGGTTTGACCCTGAGCTCTCCCACACACTCAGGTACTGAAGATGTGAGCGAGGATCCGTCATTGCATGATCCGTACTTTCTAGAGCAGGTTGAGCAGCAGTAGATTTATAGGCCTCCGCTTTTATATTTTTGCTTTGGTATGTATCACCCATTTAGGATTTTATTTCCAACTTTTATATCAGTATTGTACTTGTTATTTTTTATGTTAGACATGTATATATTCTCTTTTATATGGCAGTAGGCTAACTTCGAAGATCCTGATTGATGACTAGTATTCAGTTCCATTCATTTCTTCTTTTACATACTTATAGGCTCGCGCACGTTGACTTACACGTACCTGCCGGTAACGCACTTCGTTTTCATGTCTCTCCGGAAAATAGGGCGTTACAAATTATGAAGTAAAAGGTATGCATAATGTAATATGATCAAACAAATAGATCTAAATTATATTATATTTAGTTTGGAACTGAATGATAGAGGTATTCACATACTGTAGGAGTGTACAGTACATATCCGGTACTATAGAACTACCGACCTCTACATGAGTCGAATAACCGCCACTAAGCAAATAAATACTGGATATCTCTTGCATATCCGGGTTTTCGGCTATTCAATACCGGTCTCTACATGAGCCGAATAACCGTCTCTAAGCAAACTAAGAAACCGATAATGTCAGTCTATAAATTGATGGATGCATCCCAAATAAGATAAGAGACTCCCACAATATGCGTTTCATATCACCATTCATTTTTCTCATATCCATAATGTAGTATATGTTAATTGTCAACATATTAATATGACATATGTGCCAAGAATTCATGTATCAATGGCCATGTGAATATGTAATGACATGCATTGTGATAGTGGTAAGTATAAGAGTTATAGAATATGTTCACATATGTGTAATATCATTTCCAAGTAAGAAAAATATATACAAGTAATATGTGTCTAATTAAACATGTGCGCATACATATCATGTACAAGTAACCAGGTACAAGTAATACATGCTAATTAAATATATGTCTTATTTGACTAGGTAGAATTGGAATAAGAGAGTAAGATTTGAAACAGCTGTAGAGAATTCAATTATTTTTCCAATAAATCTTGAATGAGTTTAATTTTAGTTCTAAAACAAAAATTATAGTTGTTTTAACATGAACATGTTGCTACTAAGTTATAGCAACAACAAGTAAACTTCAAATTTTGATTTGAGAATGAATAAAATAAATTTAGAGACTAAAATTTGACTCAATCCTAGATAATTCAATTATATTTTTAATGAATTTTAAATGAACTCAATTGGAGTTATAGAGCAAAAGTTATGACAATTTAACTATAGACATAATATTGCTGAAATGCTGACCTGGTACAGCAGCAAGTAATAAATTTCTAAGCTATTTTTGGATAAGTAAATGGCTAAATTAGGATCCACTTTAATTGCAAGAATTGTAGTTTAGCGAACTATCTTTTTAATGACACTAGTATAAGGTCAATCGAAGTTAAATGCAAAAGTTATAGCAATTCTAAAATGGACTACTATATTTGTCTGAACAGCAATACGGTATGTGCATATGTAACATATACGGTGTGACACATGCAATGAAGTTCAAATTAAATATAAGTTTGAGAAGGCATACTCTTGAAATAGGTTTAATAATATATCTAGTATCATATGTGAAGAATTTACATCAAAAAATCACAAGTTTAAATAATTTTAGACTGTATTCTTGCCTCTTATTGAATCCCAATTGAAAACAATCGATATTGACGCGATTACTCTTCAAAAGTGATGTAATTGCTCAAGAATCACACTAGAGAAGAAGCACAAATTGAGAAGATGTCTTAACGTTTATAGAGAAGATTAGAGGTCATTTAAAAAGATTAAATTAAAGAACAAAACTCAAATAACCATTTAGTGCTTTCAAGTTGATTATTTGGCAATTTATTTGAGAGAATTTTAGAATGAATTAGGGCTCGAGCTTTTAAGAAAAATGAAGAGGAATATGAAAAGAACAAGTTGTTTTTGTTAGATTTTTCTAAATTTATTTGAGGGGTTTAATAACCGCTGGAAAATAGATATGTTATATTGTCAGAAACTCTTAAACTTCATACTAATTACAAAGTTATCATTGTGTAAAATTCAATCCAAAAATGGGTCAAGAATGGCTATTGGGCTGTTGATGATAGATATGAGATGGAGAGATGGTTAAAATTGAAATTTTATAATTAATTTAATTATTTTAATTGGTTATTTTTTCGAAAGTTGACCTATCCAGAATAATCAGAAAATTATGAAAAAAAATAATAAGATAAAAGGTCCTTGATATGATTTATCTACTACAAGTATACAGTGTAGTTGTACACTTAATAAGATGTTCCCACAGGAATCTCTAGTATTTTCCGATCCTGCTTTTTCTATAATTCTAGCAAACTAACTAACAAGTTCCATATGATATTTAGTTTATTCTAGAGTAAATCTAAGATGTTATAGACTAATATCTTAACAATCAATTTTCTTTTATCTTCCTATTTTTTTAATATGCACACTTAAGAATATATCAAAAGGTTGATCTTTTAAGTTGAGTTTTAATTAAGTATCTCTAAGTATGATCTATCAAGTTGTGTGCAAATATAAACCGTAAAAATGACTATTTTACAACAACAATAACTTAGCCTTTTTTTCCAAGTATTTGGGGTAAGCTTCGTGTCATAATAGATGACAATGTTTTTACACTGGTAGTCACCAGCCTAGCACAACCCTTATCCTTTATTATGGCTTGGGACAGACAGTGAAGGATAAATCTTTAAGCGCGGTACTAGTGGAGTTTAAAAAATGACTACTTTATTAAAAACAAATTATATCAATAGATAATTCTATGAAAAAAATAAAGAAATGAACCTCAAACCGTAATCTACGTATAGATTATCAAAAAACTAAAGTTAAGTATAATCTATCAAAAATCATAAATCTACAAGTTTATTCTCTTCAATTTATCTATAAAAAAAGTTCTATCTTTAATATTTTTTCAAAGAAGATGATAAGAAAATCTCATGCTAAATTTATTAATCTAACGTCATTTACATCTTAGGATCGATGTGACTAGCAATGCATGATGTTCGCCATAAAATTATAAATGATTCTTTCTTGAGCTTTTTCAATGAAAGATTACAATTATGAATGGTTTTCCGTTTATAAAAAATGAGAAAAATCTAATTCTCTCTTTATTTAAAACTGGATTCTAGAGTAACTATAGAGGACGATCATGCTCTCCGTTGACACTCTGTATTAAATTTTGAGTTGGTGAGGAATTAGAGCTCTTGATAGCACCAGCACTTAGTTAGAAAATGACTCTTTTTTTTTTATCTTAATCTCTAGATGCTTTTTTCGCCTTGGCTCATGCTATTTATAGATGTTTGGAGACTTTGAACTGATATAATTATCTAACTGTTAACCTCCATGATTTGAGAATTAATTTCTCGCCTTTTAGTCTGGTAGATTTATATTAAATTTTCATAATCTGTAACCAACGTTTTTAATCCTCTGGGTCGTAACTGAAAGGCAAAACACGAATCTCAATATTTAGATTTACATTTTCTTTAAACTGCAATCAGAATGCGAATCTCAAATTTTAGATTCACGGTTCTTTCAGACTGCAATTAAGATGTGAATCTCAAACTTTAGATTCGTAGTTTTGGTGTGATTACAACTGGAGCGCGCATCTTCAAACTTTAGATTCACGCCTCTTTTAGATTATAACTGGAACGCAGATCTCAGATTTTAGATTCATGGTTCCTTTGGACTGCAATTGAAATGCGAATCTTAAACTTTAGATTCATACTTTGTTGGACTGCGAATCTAAAACTTTAAATTTGTGGTTTTGTTGTGATGGCATATTTGTTGTTTGCATAATATGCTTGGGCGCGATGATGAGACCCTGTAGGGCCCACTCTTTATTAAGTCTGCGAATTTAGAGAAAGAGATTTACACTTCAGTTTCATTCGTGAATAAAAAATTGTGTCTCTTTTTTTTATGAAAAATAAAACACAGCTCTGTAAAGACCACGTTTTATTTCTTTCTTAGTTTATATACGAGGATCACTCTTTATGAAAGATGATCCCAATAAAAGAAAATTTTGCCAACACATGATCCTAGTTAGCAAGATACTATTTTTATTCATGAAAAGCAATAAAAACCTAATTTTTCCTATAAAGCAAGAAATTCCTAAAATAGAAAAATAAAAATTAATCTAAAAAATAAATATATTACTTTACCTATGAAGAACACAATAAATAGTAAAGAGTAACATTTAGAGCTTTAGTATTGTGGTCGCCGCTCCTACGGTTTTAATCTTCTAATTTTGTTAAATTTAATCAAACTTGATTTTCCTAATTTACAATAATACAGTCAATAAATAAGTCTCGAATTATAAAATTCTAATCTAGTCACAACAGAAAAAGTATAAAATTATAACAAAGTGCTCACAAAAATTCTAGTTACAAACTGAATACTTTTACCGCCAAATAGCGGTGTTGACTGCTAAATAACGGAGCTCACTTTTGGTCAACAAAGTCTTACTCCACGTATGAGTTAGCATAAAGAAATTCGATCTCAGTGAGGCCCACTTTGCCGCCAAATGACAGCAATTTTACGCCAAATGACGTCAAAAGCAGAACTTCTGGTCTTTTAGCTTCTGGATTTGAATTATCTGGCTCTGTTCTCTTTTTCATGACTTGACTCAAATTTGATAGTTTCTAACTTTGTTTTTCTGTAGCTTTCTTCTCTTTAGCTATTTCTGAACTCAGTTTTCCCAATTATATTGTGATTTCATGCTATATCCTTGTAATAATAGGTTTCGCATGAAAAATATACTAAAAATACCCAAGTAGTATTATTTATATAGAAAAATAGATAAGATAAGCGATATAAATATGCAATATATGCCACTCATCACACCCCACACCTACCTTTTACTAGTACTCGAGCAAAATCTAGATCTAAAAGGAAAATATAAAATCCTAACCCACTTTCGTAGGAATTGTGGTTGCATTTAGAATATGCAAAAGCCGTTGAACCCTTAAATTACTATAGTTGACAAATTGTGCCTCGTGAGGGTTTGCAATTAATATACCCATAAATTCGTGAAGAAGAAAGATTAAAGAATAAAAAATTAAAATAAGGATAACAAAAAATTAAGAAAACCAAAAATTTATACAAAAAAAGAAAAAATCTTTTTGGTATTTCCTGCAATTAATTTTACTAATACACAAAATTAAAATGCATTTAGATTATCAATTTTACAAATCAAGTATCAAAATACACTTATTATTTTAATAAAAAATTCAAATCCTACGCTTTATTACAACTAATAAATAATTTATTAGATCCTATACATCTACGTGCACGTGTGATAGTTGTTTTGATTTTGGACTCAAATTCTAACTCATGATTCGTCTTTCTTTCTAAATAATTTCTTTTTTCTTTTTTTCGTTCACTTTTTTTCTTTTTTATCTATGAATATTTCACCTTTATGTGAATATTCATGTTTATTTAGGCACAAATACCCAATTACTCGGATCATATTATATCTCTTAAAAATATAGTTCGTGTAAATACTCAAGCTTAGTTAGCTACAAATACCCAACTACTTAGTAATTCTTTAAAAAAATATTTATTTAGATAGGATCATTGCCTTAATACCAGACTCACCTCCTTATTCTTTTTTAACTTAATTTTTATTTAAAGAGAAAAAATCACTCAATTATTATTATTTCTGCTCTTAACCTAATAAATCATTGTGAAGTGAAAAATACATGTATATTACCTCAAAATTACTAGCAATATTTATTTTTCAGATTTTATTTTTTTATAAAATTCTAAATCTATTATATAATCTATTTTTCTATCAAATATCCAATCTAAATTTATTTTTTTTATTTATAATTAGCTTGATTTATTGTAGAAATTAATTTTATCAACTTTTGAACTTTTTTCAAAATACCCTAAAAACTATCTAAAGTGTAAAATAAAGAAACTCAAAAATTCTAAAAACTAAAAATAAAAATAAAAATTCTAGAAAATACAAAAACTCCAAATCCATTTTCCCACACCTAAACTCGTGTATGCCCTCATGCATGAATGTTAGTGTCGTCCCCTCTGCCTTTAGCTGGAATCACTGGGTATATGTCATATGCGTGTACTCGAACTCTCTCCACAATTCATGTGTCTCAATCAACGCTAAATTTTTCAAAAATCTAGCCAAACAATATTTATGTATTCACTAGGTTTGCTAGCAAGTCTTGTTCAAAGAAGGCGTGATCTTTTTCTTCTTATATTAAATTGGTGGCATATACATTTTTCTCTACAGTGCTTTTGGTCCAATCCTTTGGAACAACATCGTGATAAGCTACTGATATATACTTCATAACTATGTTAACACGAAAGGGTGAATGTGCATCAAAATCTGCATCAGACATGAACATGTGACGCAACTGTGTAATTAAACATGATAGAGGTAAACTAGTTCTCGACCGCATTTTTACATCTATGATCGTGTCAAGAAATTGTGTGCATATGCAGAAGTTCAGGTCCTATCTCATTATGCAGTCAACTAAATGTAATGAGGGTGTATAGAATGAAGAAATATAAGTGATCCCATTACATGTTAGTTGATCTAGCAGCAAGTAGTATATATATTTCGATATGGTGTTTTGCTTCCCCTATCTTGTGTCACTATGTATTTGGGCCATTTTTGTGAGATACTCCTAAATCACAAATGGGATTTGATTCCTATCGTGGAGGAGTATATCAGTAGTGACAGAGATGGTCCCTGCGTGCATAGTGATTATTTAATCTCGTTATTTTAATTTAAATGATTTGCGATCATTTGAAATGTCTGACTTTACAAAACCATCGTAAAATTTCTCGACGAGGTTAGGGACATAATATAATGTGGGCATGTATACGATACAGTTCCAATCTAATATTACAATTATTGACATAAAATATAAAAAATGCTACAAAAATATCCCTAAAGCATTTTTCAACTACAAACCTAGCCATCAGTAAAGATTCATGTACTAATTTTCAACATAGAATAGAGGAGAAGGAGTGCGCATTTCTCTTGAAGTTTCAAAGGGGAAATCCTTGAAAATGCCACTGAACGATGGTATCTACGCTATTTGGCAGCAGAATTGGGGGTTCTATAATACCTTCATTTTTCAGCTACTTCACAAAATAGAGGACGCTACTAAAAATAACATTAGATAACCCAACAGTCATAAAATATTGGAATAACCGTAACTATTGCCACAATATATGAATAAATAACATGTATGAAGCTGAAATAAAATTTATAAAATACAAGGTTGATTACAAGAAAGGGCACACTGTTCTATATTTTTATAATAAAAAAAATTAAAAGAAGGAACAATACTCGACAAAAGGAAATATAAATAGTATATACAAGATTATGATCGTAGATCCACCTCTTACTAATGTTTGGTTTGATCAATGAAGTATGGATTTTCAACTAGTACAGGCTCTCCTTCTATTTCCTCTAAACTTGATTCAGAACTCAGAGAATTAAATTAATTAACACTTTAAGTAAAGAAAAATATGTACTATCACTGTACAGGAGTATCCGTGTATGTGGGCATGCTCATGTTAGTATTGATCTTGAATATATAAAATTAAAAATATAAAAAAATAAAAATAAATAAACATCACGAATAATTATTCTATGTAGCTTAATCATATATTCTATTAGTCACAGTCATTGTCCCAGTTAATTGTAAAAACTGTATTAATAGATAAGATAGTTCTATTTTTTATTATCGGATAAGTGCCCATACATATGTAGGTCTCGGCATTAATCGCATGGTATTGAACTATGACATACCGCTAGATACTTCAATTCATTTTTCGTACTATTTTACTATAATGAACATACTACACTGGGTACTAATCACCAATCGGTGACTCAATATCACCCAGACCGTTGCAGTAAAAGATTCTCAGTTCTAATATTATAATAATTTTTATACGACATGACTCTTACTCATTATATAATTTTCTCCATCACCGAGTTCACGATACATATTATACATGACTTATAATGATATCATGATATGATTTATTTATTCAAATATGCATATCCACTTCTATCATCTATAATATCATTAATAATTCATTTTTGGATCATGTATACGCAATATTACTATATATCATTGCCTTGTCATATCACTATATTTACTATCATTTCCATCATGTATCATTCATGCTTGTACAATATGTTATTCGCAAACAAATATCGCATACCATAGTACATTATCGAGATTAAATTAGAAGATTTAGGCCATTAGCCCTACCAATCACCTTACAAATCATACTTTTTTCATTGATTTTAGGCTATTTGCGCTATGCTTAACATTAATCAGGCATACCTAAACATGTCCACAATAGTATGATATATAAAATTTTAATTAATTGATGAGTTAAATGCTTGATAATGTTTTCCTACATGAAATATATATTAATTTTTATTTTTTTAAATTTTGGAACTTTTATATATATTTCAAAAAGATAACTTAATTACAACCTCAAGGATTTTCCGACATAAGCAATAACAATTATCCATCCAACAAGAGAAAAATATACTTTGAATCTATATAAAAACAATGCGCTAGAACTTTACATAAATATTTCTTATGTGCTCTTATCACTTTTATTTCTTCTTTTTATTTTTTTCTACGAAGACCAGCTACAGTTCATTTGTTTTTCTTTTTTTATTTTCTACTAAGGTCTACTACAGTTTTTCTATTAAGATTCATTGTAGTTAAGCCCATTTAGTCAATTTATTATCCCTTCTTAATCTAGCTTATATCCCATAATTTCTTTCCAACCTACTGCAACTTAGTAAATTTTCTTTTTTTCCTCTTTTATTTTCCAACCCATTGCAACCCATCAAATTTTTTCTTTTTTTCTTTTTTTTTTCAGCTCACTGCAACCCATCAAAATTTTTATTTTTCTCTTCTTTTTTTTAAAGCTCACTGCAGCCTATCATTAACTTACTATCTAATTGGCAACTCAACCTAAATAGGTATATAATAATTATAAATTAATAAAACTAATGAAAATTGACATGATGCAAAATCAATTTAGAGAGAAAATATATAAGAGGTTCTCCAAGAATGAAGAAAGGTATCTACTTAACACAATATATATTAAATAAATTAGACAATGAAGCATGTGAAGAAATAAAGTATTCTTACAAAGTTTTTTTTTCCTTTTCCTTTTTCTTTCTCTTTTTTCCCAATTAGCCAATTAATTTGTTGATGGTTTCCTCTTTTTTGGTCTAGCAAAGTAGTTGATGTAAAGAATGAGGAGAAAGAGTCTTGAGTGAAGAAGTGAAACAACAAAACCAAAAAAAGAAGATCAAAAGCTATTTAAAAATATAAATTCCATCTCTAATACTCACCCATTCTTCCCTCTAAGAACACCTCACCATTTTCTCCCCTTTATTCTTCCTCTGAGTGACAACTCATACACCAATTCCTAATTTTTATTTCATCCTTACACGTCCATACCACCTCAGGCCTATTAAAACATGATTTAGTTTTTAATATTTTTTTATAATTTAATAATTTGGCTCTGTGTAATGTTCTCCTAGTATTATCAAATTAATACATGACGCAGTACTCAACGAGAGAAACATTACAAAATTGTCCGTTTGTCAATTTGATACCTCGAATAAAAGAAATAAAATTTTGAAATAATTAGATGAGTAATATTTAGTAACATTTGGAAATATTTTCAAGCTTCCCGAAAAAAGTTCTAAAAATCATAAATATTATTAAACTAATAACTACAAGGATCGAATGTCAATTGGGGTTGCGGATTTAAAGTTATACTTATCAAAATTATTTCAGTGTCAAGATTAACATACAGTAGCCTAATTCGGCAAGTTTGGATCCAAGAGACAGATACGAGTAATATGAAATTTTGGGATATTATATCCTACCCACATAGTGAAAGAATTTTATCCTTAAAATTTTAAATTAAGAGACATAGCAGTATATATGGGTATGCATGGCTTTATAAATGAATTAAACTAACATACCTTATTATTAGAAAATGTATGGATATTTTATCCTGATATCTTTCTCAATCTTCCAAGTAGAATTTCTCATTAATTATACATCCTACAAAACAACAAATGGTATTATTTTGTTCTTAAGAACTTTCTCCCGTCAGCAGATGATCACTATAGGTTTCTTTTTATATTCTAGGTCTATTCTCAGATCCATCTTAGACATATCTATTACTCTAAATTCTTCATCCAAGCACTTCCTCAATTGTGTGATACATGAAACATATCATGAACTATTTCCATCTCGTGTGATAATGATAATATATAAGCAAGATTTTCAATTCTTTCAGTAATTTTAAATAGGCCAATGTATTTTGAACTAAACTTCCCTTTCTTACCGAATCTAATCACGCCATTCATCGAAAATATTTTAATAAATATCTTATATCCTATTTTAAACTCCAATCGTTTCCTGCATTGATCTGCCCTTTTTTTTTTATCTGTCTTGGACCTATCTCATTTGTCTATGATAACCTTCATTTATTTTGTAGCTTGAGTAACAAATTCTGATCTCAAAATACTTTGTTCTCCAATCTCGTTCTAACACAATGGAGATTTGCACTTCTGATCGTATAAAGTTTTGAATGATGCTATTTTGATACTCTCATGATAACTATTATTATAAGAAAATTTTACTATATACAAATAGTCCTTCTAAGATTCAACAAAATTCAACACATATACTCTAAGCATATCTTCAAGTACTTGGATAATTCATTCTGACTGACCATCTGTCTGTAGATGATATGCTAACGATATATTCAAATGTGTTCCTAAGCTATCTATCAATCTCTCTCAATAGTATGATATAAATCTTGTGTCATTATCTGATATAATTCTGACTAGAACTCCATATAATCTCACTATCTATTGCATGAATCTTCTTACCAACACTTCTGTTGACTGACCAATTCTAATTGGAATAATATGAGCCAATTTGGTCAGCCGGTTCACAATCACTGAAACTGCATTATTGCCTTTGCTGCCCCTAGGTAAACTCGTCACAAAATCTATCGATATTTATTCCCACTCCACTCTAGTATTGCTACTGGTTGGAGCAATCTAGCCGTCCTCTAAAACATTTAGATATATCTGGCAATCTCTTTTTTCATGCATGGCCACCTTAAATACTTTTTCATATCCTTATACATCTTGTTACTTTCGGGATGAATAAAATATGTTGATTTATGAGCTTCTTTCAAAAATCCATCTCTTACGTTTCTCTTAGGCACTCATAATTGTTTTTCTAAATCTGATAGCTTCATCTAACTATATCTTCGTTTTTGGTCTCCTACCTACTTCTATTTTATTCTTTAACATTTAAAAGTTTTCATTTCCAACTCGTACTTATTTAATTTGCTCTATTATTTGTGATTGTAATTATATCTTCATAAGTTGTGTTGTCATTTTCAGTAAAATTATCTACAATTCCATCCTTTGTATT
Organism: Dracaena cambodiana; assembly: GCA_036321105.1. Lineage (NCBI taxonomy): Eukaryota > Viridiplantae > Streptophyta > Magnoliopsida > Asparagales > Asparagaceae > Dracaena > Dracaena cambodiana. The sequence continues at coordinate 10,677,604 of JAYEPQ010000017.1, forward strand.
TCTATTAAAAACTCCTTTTGCTGAGTCAATCTCTCAACTACAAACCTCCTACTCAGCGCATCTGACACTACATTAATCTTCTTTGGGTGATTCTTAATTTCCAAGTCAATATGCTACTAACTCCAACTATCGTCTTTATCTTATATTTAATTCTTTTAAGTAAAAGTATACTTCAAGCTTTTATCGTCGATGTATATCTCCACTCTCTATCCTAGCAAATAGTGTCTCCAAATCTTTAGGACATGAATTATCGTCGCTAAATCTAGGTCATGAGTTGGATAATTTCTCTTATAGGTCTTAATTGTCTTAATGCAAACTCAATCACTCTTCCATTTTATGTCAACAAACATTCCAATCCCTAATTTAAAGTATCACTATAACTTTCATTCCTCCAAAATTATCTAAAATTGCTAACACTAGTGCTATTGTTAGGCTCCATTTTAATTTTTCAGATGCCTTATTACACTCCTCTATCCAGATATATTTTACTCATTTCCTAGTTAGTTAGTTAAGAGAGTTTCAATTTTAGCAAAGTCTTGTACAAACGTTCTATAATATCTAGCTATCTCCAAACAACTCCAAATTTTTTATACTATTTTATCACAAGTCATCCATTACAACTTCTATCTTTTTAAGGACGGCTGATAAATTGTCTCCAGAAACTATATGACCTAAGAAAGCAACTTTATCGAACCAAAATTCACATTTACTCAGTTTTCTATATAATTTTTGCTCTCTTAGAGTCTGCAAAAGTATCCTCAAGTGTTCAATATGTTCTTTATTTTTGGAATAGATCAAAATATCATCAATAAATACCACCTTAAACTTATCTAGATGCTAAGCAAAAATATGGTTCATCAAATTTATAAATACCATTGATGCATCGATCACTCCAAACAATATCAACAAATATTCATAATGATCATGTCTGGTTCTGAATATAGTTTTTAGAATATTTTCTGTTCGGACTCTTACTTAATGGAATCCCGAATGAAAATCTATCTGCGAGAATACCTTTGCGCCTCCCAGCTGATCAATAGATCGGTTATTCTCGGTAATGGATACTTATTCTTAATTATTACTGCACTCAAAATCCTATAGTCCACACACAATATTTGACCTCATCATTCTTTCCTGTTAATAATACTGGAATTCTCCAAGATGAAATACTAGGTCTTACAAAATTCAACTTCAATAGCTCACCTATTTGCCTCTTGGCTTCTTCTAATTCTGTAATTTCTATTCGGTAAGGTGCCTTACAAACTGATCCATCTTCAGAAATAATATCAATAATAAATTCTACTATCCTTATTGGTGGTAGTCTAGATATTTCTTCAAAAAATATATTTAAAAATTCTGATACTACTGGAATTTTCCTTCTCCTACTTCCATAACTTCTAAGACTCCTCCTTTCATGAACATCATAGATTCAGCTGGTTCTAAGGATATGCTTCCACTAATAAACTCAAATTTCGGGCTATTGGGAATCTGAAATATTACTCTTTTTCTACAATCTATTATCGCATGGAAGATACTCAACCAATCTATGCCTAGGGATAACGTCATATCCAAATCCTTTATAACTAGCAAGTTGGCATAAAATTCTTTATCATTAATCACTAAGAAATATGATCTACACTCCTTATTAGTCATGATACTACCATTCCCAGTCTCAATCGCATGATGCTGAACCATTCCATATCGCTAGGTACTATATTTCATTTCCCGTAGTGTTTTAGAGTAACAGGCATACCACACTGGATACTAATCATTAATTGGTGATCTAGTATCACCGAAGCTGCTATAGTAAAAGATTCTTGGTCCTAACATTACAATAATTCTTATACAATATGGCTCTTATTTATTATATAGTTTTTCTCCATTTCCGAATTGGTGATCTAGATACATGTTATACATGACTTATAATGACATCATGATATGATTTATTCATTTACATATACATGTCCATTTCTATCATCTATGATATCATTAACAATTTATTTCTAGATCATGTATACGTAATATTGCTATATATCATCTCTTGTTATATCACTATTCTTACTATCATATCCATCACGTATCATTCATGTTCGTACAATATGTCATTAATAAAAAAAATATTGCATGTCATGCTACACTATCGAGATTAAATTAGAAGATTTGGGCCAATTCTACCAATCACCTTACAAATCATACTTTTTTTTTTTATTGATTTTAGGCAATTTGAGCTATGTTGAACATTAATCGGGCATACCAAAACATGTCCAAGATAGACTGATATATAAACTTTTAATTAATTGATGAGTTGAATGCTTGAGAATATTTCATACACGAAGTATATATTAATTTTTATTTTATTTTTTTAAATTTTGGAACTTTTATATATATTTTAAAAAAAATAAATTAATCACAACTTCAAGGATCTTCCAACATAAGCCTTTAACAATTATCAATCTAATAAGAGCAAAATATACTTCCGATCTACATAAAAGTTCAATGCACTAGAACTTCATATGAATGCCAGTTATGTGCTCTTATCAATTTTATTTTTTCTTTTTATTTTTTTTTACTAAGACCCACTGCAACTCATTTATTTATTTATTTTGTTTTCTACTAAGGCCTAATGCAATCTTTCTATTAAGGTTCATTGCAGTTAGGGCCACTTAGTCTATTTATTAACCCCTTTCAATCTAACCCATATTCTATAATCTCTTTCCAGCCCACTACAGCTTAATAAATTTTGTTTTTTCCTCCTTTATTTTCCAGCCCATTGTAGCCCATCAAAGTGTATTTTTTTTTCATTTTTTTTCCAGCCCACTACAACCCATCAAAGTTTCTATTCTTCTCTTCTTTTTTTTTTTTACTTTTTTTTTTACCCCCTCACTGCAGTCCATCACTAACTCACTCTCTAATTGGCAGCTCAACCTAAGTAGGTATACTAATAATTATAAATTGATAAAAAAATATAGTGGAAATTAACATGATGCAAAATCAAATTTAGAGAGGACATACATAAGAGGTTCTCTAAGAATGAAAAAAGTATCTACTTAATACAATATATATATTATTAAATAAATTAGACAATGAAAGAATGCGAAGAAATAGAAGTATTCTTACTAAGTTTCTTTCCTTTTCCTTTTTCTTTCTCTTTTTTCCCCAATTAGCCAATTAATTTGTTGATGGCCAACTTCTGGTCTAACAAAGAAGTTGCTGTGAAGAGTGAAGAGAATAGAGAGTCTTGAGTGAAGAAGAGAAGCAACAAAACAAATAAAAAGAAGAGCAAAAACTATTTAAAAACCTAAATTCCCTCTGTAATCCTCACCCATTCTCCCCTCTAAGGAAACCTCACCCTTTTCTCTTCTTTACTCCTCCTCTGAATGACAACTCATACACCAATTCCCAATTTTTACTTTAGCCCTACACGTCCACACTGCCTCAACCCTATTGAAACATGATTTAGTTTTTAATTTTTTATAATTTAATAATTTTAGTTCTGTATAATATTTTTCTAATATTATCAAATTAATAAGGATATAGTATTCAACGAGAGAAACATTACAAAATTATCCATTTCTCATTTCGATGTCCGAAATAAAATTCTAAAGTAATTAGAAGAATAATTTAATATTATAAAATTAGCCAAATTCGGGAATATTTTTGGGCTTCCCAAATTTTTTTTAAAAAAAAAATCATAAATATTAGAAAACTAATAACTGCGAAAATCAAATGTTATTTGGAGTTATGTATTTAAAGTTATACTTACCGAAAGTTATTTCAGTGTCTAAATTGATATCCGATAGCTTAATTCGGCAAGTTCGGATCCAAAAGAGAGATACAAGTAAAATGAAATGTTGGGATATTACACGTTCTGAAGTCTGGCTGCTTGGAGCTTGGTCATGGAGGAAAGGAGCAGCTGCTGGATACCCTGGATCTAACTTTGGAGAGTCTGGTGGCAACGGATCTGAGAGAGGGTTTAGAGGAGGAGATGGGGGGTTGTGAGGTTATTTAAAGTGTTTGAAAAAATCTCTCTAGTCTCCCACTATACTGACCTTTGTGTTGCAACCCTCAAAATTTCTTTTTCAGCCCTGCAGCTTATTAGAAATTCATATAATATACAAAATATACAACACTATATATTGATACATTTAACTACATGCCTCTAAGTATAGATGGGGTCATGAAGTACCACGACCTCTACGTTATCGACCTCTACATTATCGCATGCCTCAAGTTTCTAAAACGGTTCTAATCGTTGTCTATTCACTTTGAATATTTGACTGTTTTTAGAATTCTCGAGATCAATGGCGCCATGATGGTACATAGTCCGTACTATTCACGGTCCATTCCATCGAGACCTCAATTTCCTAGGGATAAATATAATCTCGAATTATATAAGAGAATCTTTTGTACAGGTATAAATAACTTGCGAATAATCTCATTGTTATGAAACACTTTAGATTTCTTGTTATAAATCTTGGCATTATCATATGCATCCCTTATAATCTCGTCTAACTTGTTAAATTGCAATCTCTACTACTCGCCGGTATTTCTAAATCAAAGTTTAAAAACTTTAAAGCCCATAAAACCTTATGCTCAAGCTCCACCGGCAAATGACATACTTTTTCAAATATCAATCGATATATAGACATGCCTAGATAGGTCTTGTAAGGAGTGCATCCACTAATTTACATGACCAATTTGTTCTATTATATTGCACCGTTTTTTCCAATATTAGTTTTTTGGCAATTGAAAACTTCCACTTGACCACTAGTTTGTGAATGATATGGTGTTGCTAACTCGTTGATAATAGAATATTTTCGCATAAATATCTCAAATGACCGGTTAGTAAAGTGGGTATCATTATCACTAATTATATCTCGAGCAATGCCAAATCCAGAAAAGATATTTTCTTTCAAGAACTTAACTACAACTTTATTGTAATTCGATTTTGTAGCAATAGCCATTTGGAAATATAATCGTCAGCGACCAATATATATTGATTTCCAAATGAGTTGGGTAATAGTCCCATAAAATATATACCCCATACATCAAATATCTCTAACTCAAGGATAAGTTGCAAAGACATCATGTTGCACCATGAAATCTTACCCACAAATTGACATCCTAAGTATGTCTTGCAATATTCCGTAGCATCTCTAAAAATAGTTGGCCAATAAAACCCACTTTGTAACATATTTTCGACCGTTTTCCTGGAACCAAAGTGTCCTCCACAAGTAAGATCATGATAAAAAAATGATACTTTCTCATCATTGAGTATGCATCAATTCATGATCCCGTCTGGATAATGTTTGAATAAATAAGGTTCGTCCTGATAAAAGAATTTTGTTTGGGATAAGAATCTATATCGGTTTGATAAAGTTGGGATATCTCGGTTTGGTAAATTTGAGTTAATTTTTTTTTGTTGTGAGGTTGAGATTTTAAGTGGTAAAGATGATCATTGTTCTGACTTGTACCATTGCTAACTCAACATGACGATATGTTACTTTTTTGGTTCGTCTTATCTTAGTGATAGGCAAATTTTACCTCCTATAAGACCCTCTTTAAAGTTTTTTGAAGGTATGGAATTTGTTATTTTTCGAAATACTTTGAATATATATCTTCAGACTCTTACGGGGTTTCTGATTGAGATTTTAAATGTTTAAATTTCTCTTTTGGTGGGCCCTATCTCCACTCCGAGCTTCAAATCGCTGTTGTTGATTAGAGAAGAAGCGCTCTGATATGTCGTTCCCTTTTTTTTAGGGAAAATGATAGCCGTCACATCTTTAAAAAATTGTTTCGTATTTAATGCGGTCATCTCGTTTGCCATGAAAAATGATTATCCTTCTAAATTTTATCCAGAAAGTATAAGAACCCTGAGCAACAATTATGTTTTCTCTTTACTTTGGGTTGGAGTTTCTTTGCCATTATTCTTCTTTAACCTTCTGGATTTTAATTTTGAAAAGCTTTGTTCTTCTGCTTTCATAGTGCCGAAAGGAACTCCAAGGGTAAGAAAGTGGCCGATACATGGATCATCACAGCTCCTCCACCTTCTGTTAGTAAGAATATTATTTTCTTTTATTGATATCAATTTCTTTTTTTTTGCCATCACTGCTAATCTTTTCATTTTGCAATTTGCTAAGTTGGGAAAACTTTTTTGACACAGCGGCCTGTTGGGGATTTTGTTAGCTCGAGCAACAATGTTGGATTGCAGTTCAAAGGGGATATATCTTTATATGAAAACCACCGATAATGCGGATATGATCAACTTGATTCGGTAAGGTGATTCCAATACTCTGTGCCAGATCAGCACCACCATTAGATTTGCTAGTTCTAACGGAGAAAAATGCGTAATCCCAGTTTATCTTTGGTGATGCAGTTAAATTTGAGGGTACCCAGGATATTGAGCCAACTCCTTGGTATTATGACCATAAAGGGATAGTATATGATCTTCCTCCCTTATAATGCCATCACTTTCTATTATATTTCAAGACTTGTATAGATGATGGTTGATGATGAAATGAAATTATAATGCCATCACTTTCTATGATGATGAAATGAAATTTACACTGAGATAAGATTCCCTCCCGGTTGGACAATTCACCAAAGAGGGATGTGACTCTGTTCAAAGCAGTCCATTGACTAAAATGATGGATTTACTTTTAGGAGTAATTGACCGAGATATATCGGTGACTGAAAAACCGGCGATGATTAGAAGTTTCAAGAACGAACTAACCAGCTCAAGGAGTAAATACCTGGCAGAAAATTTTCATATTCTTGGGTGGATTAACCCCAATAAAATCAATTGTTAGGTGCACCTTATTGCTTTATTTTGGATAAGCACGTGACTCGGTTGCATGAGCTAGGTTTGTATCAGGCCATACGGGCTACTCAATATTGGATCAGTAACAATTCTGCACAGTTCTTTGCTTTGTTGGGGATATATACTCCATCTACTGGTACTTTTTTCACACTTTATGGTGAGCTTGGCATTGGGCTCCATAAGATGTGGATTATATCAGGACTACCGATGGGGGATCATCCTTATGAGGAATACTTCCACAGGCCATAAGAACTGAAGGTGCTTAGGGGCTAGAACTCTTTGATTTATATGATGTTATGGGAATTGGTTTGTTATTTCCACATTGGTATGATGTGACAGGGTCGAAAGAAGTTTTTGTCTGGCATAAAAAATGGGTCGAATATTTCTTTGCTAATCTCGATGGGCAGGGGCCAACTGTTATTAATGGTCCACCCCTAATCGAGGAACTAAAGAAATGTTTGGAACAATTCACCTTTCTTGAAAAGAGTGCTTGATGAAAATGAGGAAGGTCTTACCGCAAGTACTGCCCTTCTTAGCTATCATCATTGGGCAGCGTTGGCTTGGTGTATAGTACGGTTTTAGCTAGCTATTTGGCTTTATAGCTAAAAAGGTGCATAGTTCCTTCCGTGCCTAGGGAGTAATGTGATAATTCTACTGCAAGCGTATAGTGTCGGTTGTAGAACAAATACGTCGTCCTATAGAGATATACGGTGCTTTGCTATCTTACTCTTTCTATTATTCTAGCGAGCTAACTAACAAATTCTAGATAAGTTTTGAGTTATTCTAATTAGTTTAGGATATAGAATCCACTAGTTCACAACCAAGCATTATTTCTATTATTTTCTTCCTATCTTTCTAATATAAACGATTATATTTAAAAACTGATCTTTTTAGTTTAATCTTTTATTTGAAATACCTTAAATATGAGATATCAAGTAGTGTACACGTATAACTCATCAAATATGTAACTTTTTATCAAAGTAAACTAAATCAATAGAAAATTCTATGAATAAAATCAAAATCAATAACTCCAAACCCTAACCAAGTATAAACTATCAAAAGACTTAACTATAACCTATCAAAGTATTGATCTACAATTTATTGTATTTTAATCTTTTCATATAAAAATTATGTTTTTTTATTTATTTTAAGAAGAAGACAAATAAAATTAATAGTATGGTTGATCCCTAACTTCATCTACATTCTAAAACTAAACTAAATTAGCTATGCATGGTTTTAGTTAACATGATTATATTTTTATTCATGAAAGCTAATAAAAATCCTATTTTTCCTAGAAAGCAATTAAAAATCTATACTGGAAAGTAATTAAAAATTATCTACTAAGGCAAACCTAACTAGAAGGTGTATAAATCCTAACTAGAAAGCAATATAAATTATCTCCTAAAGCAATTAAATAAACCTACCTATGAAGAATAGTAAGAAAAGAAATAAAATACCTCTGGAGCTTTGGTATTATGGTCGTAGCTCCTTCGGTTAGTCCACTAATTTTATTAGTCTTCAAAATTGCATAAGAAACCCTAATTTTTAAGAATACGACCAATAAATAGGCATTGGATTACCAAATCCTAATCCAGTTACAACAGAACAACTATAAAATTACAACAAAAACCTTACAAAAATTTCAGTTACAGAATAAAAAATCTTGCTACTAAATAGCTGCGTTGACTGTCAAATAGCAGAGCTTAATTTTTGCCAGCAGAATCCTAATCCTTGTATGTGTCAGACACCAAAAAGACTTGACTGGAGGCCCACTTCTGCTGCCAAATGGCGGCTAGTACCACTAATTGCTGGCAAAAGCTTGGCTTTAAGCTTCATGGCTTCTTGATAATAATCTTCTAACTCTGTTTTTCTCTTTTTAATGACTAGATTCAACTTTACTTGCTTCTAGCTTTGTATTCTTGTAGCTTTTTTTCTCTTTAACTTTTTCTGAACTCAGTTTCCTAATCCATCTCTAGTTTCGTGCCATATCCATGTAGAAATATATCTAACCTTAAAAACACACTAAAAATAACCAAGTAGGATTGTTTATATACAAAAGTAGATAATATGAGGGATATAAATATGCAATATATGGCACTCATCAGAGTGTCTAACTTTGAAGGATCTTTTCCATGTCGTTTTATTGACTAGCGGGCGATCCTTGGGCTTAATCACGACTATGATTTGTAGAATACACGGGAGATTGAGGGCTTTTTACCAATATTTTATTGGAGGGCAGAGCAGAACCCTCGAGTTAAAATACCGTATGTTTATTTAATGGCATGGTTTGCAATCCACTACAAAGGATTAATGACCGGTGGGGTTGATACTGACTAGGAGGATTTTTCTACACTTTGTCAATTCAAAAGCGGGGGAAATACCAATATGTGGTGACGACGAGGAAGGCTGTTGACTAGTACAATGCCTATAGATTCTGCTTGTTCTTTTCCAATATGGATGTAGTTGATCTTGGGCATGTCTTTTGTGACACGAGTTCTTTGCCTGGTGGAATTTTCGGGTGGCTGCAAGGTATCCACCCATCACAATTGGTGTATTGTAGCAGCAATGTCTGTGATTTGACCCCGTACTTCCCAAGTCAGTTTGTCAAGCAATTCGGCTATAGCTAACTATAGGTGGGTAACCCTTATATGGGTTTAGTATATCAATTTAATTAATGGTGTCAGAGTTTGGAGGCATTTTATTATGTCTTTAATTGGCGTTACTTTTCAAATGCTAACTAGGGACCCTCCATTATTGACTAGTTTATCTTTTTGCCGATAATATAGTAAAAGTAATACCACTAGGGTAGAGTATGATCTTTATCATACAGGGCTAGTGCGTATTAATAGGCATTACGCCGAGGCTGTGGCCAAGTCCAAGCCCTCAAAGATTGTCGGGTTTATGGAATACATAGCCATTGCATCCCGTCTTGGACTAATTGATGAGGAAGTTTCTTCTAATGAGGATGAAGAGTAGGGTGACGAACCAGAAGGTGAAACTACATCCACTGTTGCGGTATCGTTTGTAGGGGAGGGTGAGATCGATACGTCAGAGGAGGATTCCAGTGACGCACCCTTAGTGCACTTCATCACTGAAAGAGGAAAGTGAAACCTGATGATTCCAATGATCCAGCCCTCATTCCTGTTATTTCCAACATCACGTTGTCGGCGAAAAAATTCTGGAAAAGCAAAGCAGATCCACGAATTCAGAGACGGAAGCCCGCAACTCATCTGATCCGCGAGTCTAAGAAACTGAGGTCTGCGAGTCTAAAAAACTGAGGTCCGCAAATCTAAGAAACTGAGGTCTGCGATCCAGACGGCAGAACAGGTTCGCGAATCTAAAGCTGAGATTCACGACACTACTTATAACTTTCGGGTGGGGGTTTAATACAAAGTCACCCGACCCGAACAAGAGAATTACCATCTCGGATCGTGGGACTAACTGCCAAACGAATGCAGCGGCGTCACTTCGGTCGTGGGAGCAACCGCCTAACGAATATGGCGGCACTTCTAGAGTAGTGGGAGCTAACGGACGAGCAAATATGGCGAGACGTTACTCCAAACCCCCTATAAAAGGCGGGGAGCGAAAGATATACATATACAGAGACAGAGAGAGAGACAGATAGAGACATAGACGTTTTCTCCCAGAAATTACCCCTTATAATCAAGAGTAAAGAACCCCTTTTTCTTTTCCTTTAGCAAACTGAGAGAATTTGTACGGAGTGTCAACGGAGAGCAGGATCGTCCTCCATAGCTACCTAGAAACCCAGGTTTAAACAAAGAAGAAATCCATCTTCCTCATCTTCTGTAAACGGGAAACCATTAGATTGTAATCCTTTATTGAAAGATTGTCAGTAAAGAGAAATTCAATTTTCATGGCGAACAGAAGATTGGCGATTACGCTGGGGACTACCATCACCTCCGGTGACTTGGTGGTGGCTCAATCCGACAACATTCCAGTTGGTAGTATGGTAGACTCGCTCACCATTTCCGTCGACCAGCAAAGATATGAAGAATTTCTTTCTTCAGGCTCCAAGAGCCCTACTTCCCTAAGGGGATACTATAAAATCTCCAAGGGGTCAATTCCCAAGGAGAAGGCAATAGCCCAGTTGAGGGAATCAACGGACCAAGATAGTCCGAAATCCCCTTCCCTAACAATGGGCTCCCTGCCAGTCTCATCAAAGACTCTTGATCTCTCAAGCAAAGTGGACCAAGGTCCCCGCTTCAACAAGGGGAAGCGACCACCACCCGCTCCGCAAAGCTGTCATGCGGAGAAAAAAGTTCCTCTCACTCGTACAATGAGGAGAAACCTGAGGAGAAGCAAAGCGCGTGCCCTTCACGAGAACGCGCAACAAAAGGAAACCGCCAACTCATCTCGGCAGAAACCTATGATCCAAATATGGAAGCCTAAGGGCGAGGTTGGTTAAGATGCAGAAAGATTCACTCGCGTTTCCTACAGGAAGCGGAGTGAACCCGTCAAAGTGGTCTATGATCAACGCAGAGCATACATTCGCGTCCCAAGGGAAAAATCGGAAGAAGATCGCGAACCTCAAATTCGCAAAAGGCGCATGCCTATCCGCGAGACTGAAACTCTATTGTCCCTGAAGTTATCTCTCACAAATGAGCCCATCACAAGGGACTCCAGTGCAAGAGATCTTAGGAAACTTCTAAACAGAAAAAGAGAAGAATCCCATGTATCTCAATGCCACTGTGAACGACAGATCAATGCAGTACTGTCTCACTATCATTGTTCAACTCATGCCTGTTGGCAGTGAAAATTTTTAAGTAAAAAGGATTTTCCACAACAGAACGCGGAGCTAACTCAATAGCTTCGCGTCTGGCTATTTTTAGCCTCACGTTGAGTAAAACGCGGAGATGATCAATAGCTCCGCGTTAGCTCCGCATTCTGGTTATTTAGTGCCGCATTTTGATGCGATTAAAGCTCCGCGTGAGCAGATAACCAGAATCTCAAATTGATTGAGATTATGATTTTTGCTTATTTAAATACCAAATCAAGTCCAATCAGAATTCTTAATCAAGAGATTTAAATCAATATTAAATAATTGATTGGAATCCTTGATGAGTAAGAACTCTGTTTAAATAGAAACTCTTACATTAACCTAGGGCTATAAATACCTCCTTGGTGAAACCCTAAGGGATCTTTTTGGAAGTTTTGGTGAAGTTCGAGTTACGCGTGAGAGCCTTGAACAAATCAAAACCAGAGATCAGAAGTCTTCTTGGTGATCCTTTTGCAATTCAAGTACGCGAGAGAGTCTTGAAGCCTTTTTGTGATCATCTACCTCTTAGAGAATTCAAGTTACGCATAGAGTCTTGGATTCGTGAAGAGCAAAGACCAAGAAGATAGTCTACCGTCGGCCGATATCTTCAAAAGAGAAGAGTTCGACGTACCGATCGTCCAAAAGAACTACCATAGATCCCATCGCCACTGATCCCATGTTTACATTGTAAAAGAGAGAGATTGAAGTATAAAATCCTCTCGTTTGTTCTCTTTATATATCTTGTTCACTTCTATTGTAATATAAGCTGTATTCGATGGAGGGAAGCAAAGAAACTTTTGCGGCGAACAAACTGGCGACCACAGTGGGAGCCATCTCTTTCACTGATGAAGAGATTGTGGCGTAATCAGACGTTGATATGATCGGATTCGAAGTAGACACGCTGGTCGTTGAAATCGACCAGCAGAAATACGAGGAGTTCTGCTCCTCTGGATCAGGTGACTTGTATGAGACACGGCACTATCGTCGCATGTACTCCAATGCCCGAGCGACGGGTAGAAAGGTATCCACCGAGAGACGGAGATCCTTGGAGACTGCGGCTATAGGGCCGGAGTTCACACAAGAAATCCTAGCCGAGGATGGGCTTCCGACTGCCGAAGAAGACCTGGGAATTGGATTGACCAGAACCTAACTCCGAAACAGGAACCGGAGAGCGAGGCGCAAAGCCCTCAAAGCCCGCCTTGAACGCGGAGCTAATACCAGAGGACGCGAGGCTATGGTCCCTCGCAAACTGGCTCGCGCTACCCGCGAGACCAGTCTCTACCGCGTTAAACGCGAAGTTATAGCTTGCCTTAAAAGTAAGGAAAAGCCAGCGTGTGATATTCAGCGCGAGGCTACCGCTGAGCTTAGCGAGAGACGCGAAGCCAGCGAAATTTGCGCTAGTCGCAAGACATCTGACACTCTCGAGAGACGCGAGTATAAAAATTCTGTAAAGCCAGCGTGTGATTCTCTACGCGAGGCTGATGCTAAGCCAAGCGAGAAACGAGAGGCTACTTGCGAGAAACGCAAGACTTATGACACTCGCGAGAGATGTGAGTGTAAAAATTCTGTAAAGCCAGTGTGTGACTCTCCACGCGAGACTGATACTGAGCCAAGCAAGAAACGCGAGGCCAGTAATACTTGCGAGAAACGCAAGATTTATAACACTCGCGAGGGACGCGAAGATGATTGGCAAATTGTTGTCAGTCGCAGAAATCGCGCGAGACGCGAAGTTATGACTTGTGATAACCGCAAGGGTAAGCCAGCGTATAAGAATCTTATTCCACGCGAGGCTAAGACTACAGAAGAGAAACTTCTGAAAACACGCCAAGCCAGCGTAAAATGCGAGGCTAGCGTGGATAAACGCGGAGCTACTCTTCAGGCTCGCGATGATCAACGCGGAGCTACTCTTTAGGCCCGCAATATAAAACGCGAGGCTACTTCTAAGCCCCGCGAGGATCAATCCGACTATAGAAACAGGGTTGATCAGTCAAAAAAGCTTCAGTGGGTTTCTAGACCCTCTCAAAAGTCAGATGGACTTCATGATTCCATGGTTAAAGACGCCGATCTCAAGGAGTATCTGTCCAAGAAGAGAGGCATAGATCAACTTCAAGCTGAACCTGTTTGTCACTGTCAGCAGCTTATGACAGCGGTGTCCGCTGTAATGGACAACTGCGGCTGCAGCAAGAGTAGGGTATCTGTGTTTGATCGATTAATCGAGTCGGACAAGAACCCTACTAAGAAACCAAAGACTGCTTCCCTAAAACACTGGAGAGCTGTAACCTCCAATATGGTGGGGAAAGGGAAGAAAATTGTAGAGAAGGATGATGATACAGAATCGAGTGATAAAGAACCTCATCATGTTACTCGACTAAAATCAGGAGCCGTCCCGCCTCGAAATTATAAGAGGTTTGCAAGGGGTTCTTATGATGAGGACAGTGATAATTCAGCCATAGCCTCGCATCGTTCCTCCGCATCGTCTCGACTACAGAAGTCAGCATCGCACATGGCAAATAAATCTGATGATATCAATCAGAGATTTGAAGCTCAAGAAAGAATGATTCGAGAGCAGCAAAAGACGATTGAAGACCTTAAAGTCATGCTATCGAGATTTGTTGAGGATAATGCCAAAAAGGGCAAAGAAACTCTAAATGAAGAAGAACAGGAGGAGAAAGCCCACTCAATGCACGAGGACGAGGATAGATTCTCTTTCCATGATCCGCATGGAGAAAAGATTGAAAAATTATAAAATCAACTCGAAACTCTGATGCGTAAAAAGGAGTTGAAAGAGGCAGGGGTTTCAAGCCCGTATCCTCCTGAATGGGATACGATACCATACCCACAGAAGTATAAGCCGCTCAAGTTAGAGCCATATGACGGGAAGGGATCGCCCAGTCAACACATCTATTACTTCTTGTCCCAAGTAGGACATTTGATGGGTAATCACCCCATCATGACTAAAATATTCGCAAGTACTTTGCGAGGGCCTGTCTTTACTTGGTTCATGCAGCTGCCCCCAGGTACTATTAATACCTGGTTAGATGTAGAGAAATTATTTCTCTCACGTTTCTTCGAGGATGATACCGAGATTACGGTTCATTCCCTCCTTGCAACTAGACAAGGGGAACAAGAAACGGTAAAAGAATTTATAGAAAGGTTCCGGGAGAAGTCCGTGCATTGCAAACACGGAATGGTCCAGGAAACTCTTGTCGAAACTTGTCGACACAATTTTAAGACCAATGTGCTCCTAAAAATGGGGGCCGTAGAGTCTAAGACATGGAGGGATTTGCTCAAACAGGGAGAGCAAGCTGAGGACTTGATTCGTCGAGTTGAAGAATCTCATGGATCAAGAAGTGCTGGGGGTAGTAAGTCATATACCCAGAATAGCAGTAATAAGAATAAAGGAAAAGCAGTGATGGCATCAGAAGTTGCTCCTCGGAAATCAAGCCCTCCACCAAAGCCGAAGCCCCAAAATCAACAGGGCTCAAGGCAAAATAGACCGCAGCAGGAGAGAAATTATACTTTCAAGGCGGAACAGACGCCTATCCTCTTTCACTTGCTCCAGAAGAAGGGAATGCTAAGACTTTCGGAGAATAAGAAGCCAGAAGACGTTGGTAAGACTAAAGATCCCAACTACTGTCTCTATCACCGGAATGTTGGGCACCCTACTAGGGATTGTTTTCCCCTTAAGAACAGAATCCAAGCACTTATAGAAGCTGGAGTTCTGACGCTTAAGGAAGAGCAGAAGAAGGTCACTGCCAATATGGCAACCATAGTGGTTGGAACCCACGAGTTCCCCGCAGGAGTGACCCCAATCCCCAAGGGTAAGATGGTCACGAAGAACCTTGATCCTCATAATAAAGCCCAAGAAGGACTTGTCCATGTGACGACCCAAAAGGGGGAAGTCATGTGGGTTCATCCCGATTTCCTATAGGATGAGCAATGGACTACTACAAGAGGTCAAGGAAAGAAGCGGACTGTTAATGCCATTTCTGCAGATATAAAGGAAGAATATATAGTTTCGGGAGCCTTCACAGATTCTGAAGAAGAACCCAAAACTATGGCCACTCATCAAGATGGGGCAGGCCCTTCCGGTACTCGATCCGGAAAGACATATCTTAAGGACTACACTAGAGTAGATCCGAAAGACATCTATGCGGAACTCGCAAAGCCCGCAAAACAGAATGGACTTCGCTTCCAGAAGAATCCTATTAGCGAGGAAGGAGCCGACAAAACTACCTTCAAATTTGACATAATTGCTCAGTTGGCAAATATCCCAGCACGAGTAACGCTTTACGAATTGTTGAGATTATCAAAATCAACACGTGAAGTGTTAAGAGAGGCCTTGGCAGACTCTGAGTCATTCTTAGCTCAGATAGTCGAGCCGGCCAATGAAGAACAGGACTCTTGCCCCCACTGTCATCAAGTGAGGAGGCAGGTCCCACAAATCGTCTTCTCTCCAGAGGACATGCAGGTGAGGAATATAAAGCATAACAGGCCTTTATATTTCACCGGATATGTCGGATCCATAAAGGTGGACCGAATTCAGATTGATCCGGGTTCTGCACAGTGTCATACCCAGAAGGTTGATGCAGCTGTTAGGGATTTCCCTCCATCGTCTGACACCAACCAATACAATGATATACGGGTTTAATGCCAATAATAGCCGTCCCCTCGGAAAAATCCGACTTCGATGTCGGATCGGGGATTTAAAGACGGAGGCTACATGCTACGTTATTGATGCAGATACCTCCTACAACATTCTATTGGGGCGGCCTTGGATCTATGCTCACATGATAGTTCCGTCAACCCTCCACCAATGCATGAAATATTGCGATGAAGAAGGAGAGGTCCGGACACTAATTGCTGACAAGCAACCATTCAAAGGGTTGGAGAATCACTTCACGGATGCTGCACTATATAAACCAGCCCATGAGATCTCCAATGAGGATCCTAGCAAACCTCCAAAGCCCGAGGACAATGGCAATGAAGCCGACACTGAGTACGAGCTTCCAGGAGAAGATGATGGGGGTGATTATGAAATCAACCCTCACATAGATTTTAATTTGAGTCTTGATAATATAGTGGATGTAATAGAAAGTGAATGGGTTATTAATGAAGACATAAAGTTAGTCTACGAGCATGCTGTAGCTACTGAGTCCGAACCCTCTTGTACTTCTATAGAAGTGGATGGCCTATCCGAACTTGAATTTCTGGCGGTATATCATTTGCCACTCAGGTCATCCCTCCTCTCCCGGTCTAAAATAGTTGAGGAGAAAGGTCACTACTTCGAAGTGCCTCCCCGGAGAGGATCCCAAAGGCCGATTATGTTCGGCAGGATAATTACGTCACCCCGGCGAAAACAAAGCAGTGAAAGTGATGAGCAAACATCACCCCAATTTCACCTGTATGAACAAAAATCCCGGCAGATGATAGAGAAGATGGGTTATAATTTTACCCAGAAACCAGGATTGAACTTTGGAAAAGGGCGACGGAACCTTATACCCTCGTTCAGACCGAGAGGAAAGAGCCCTGATTATTATCAGAAGACTCGCAGGGGGGTTGGGTTATGTATCTACTCCTCCCTCATCACCCTCCGGACAAGAAGAGAGTTCTTCGACCAAGGAAGATACATCTTCACCCAATCATGACTCGGATATAAGTACCGGCGCCTGGTTTCAGTCCTTGACGGCCAATATGGTTTCAGCCGCAACGGAAAGCAACGAGGAACCAATTGATGTCCAGGATGATTCTTGGGCTAAGCATATGGACACTCTCTGGGATGTCCGCTTTGAGCAACGTGATCCGCCCACTGAAGACAAATTGATACAAGTCAACATGGGAACGGAAGAAAATCCAAAACCCATCTTCATAAGCAACACGCTAACTCTCTTAGAAAAGGAGGAACTTATATCTCTTATTAAAGAGTATATAGACGTCTTCGCATGGAATTATGAAGACATACCCGGGCTTGACCCTCAAATTGCCACACACCGGTTAAATATAAAAGAAGATGCCAAACCTGTTAAACAACAACAGAGGCATTTTCGACCGGAGTTGATGGAGGCAATAGTTGCTGAGGTCAACAAACTTATAAAATCGGGATTTATCCGAGAAGAACAGCATCTTGACTGGGTGGCCAACATAGTGCCGGTTCGTAAAAAGAACGGCAAAATCCGGATATGCATCGACTTTCGAAATCTCAACGCTGCATGTCCCAAGGATGAGTTTCCACTTCCCATCACCGACGTGATGATAGAAAATACTTGTGGCTACGAGAGGATGTCCTTTATGGATGGCTTCTCAGGATATAACCAGATCAAAATGCATCCAGATGATGACAAGCATACAGCTTTCAGAACGCCGCTGGGGGTATACTGCTATACGATGATGCCATTCGGGCTGAAAAATGCCGGTGCCACCTATCAACGTGCAATGAGCACTATATTCAAAGAACATCTGCGCAAGATAGTAGAGTGCTACGTGGATGACTTGGCGGTCAAAAGTGAGAATAAAGAGGACCATCTAAAGGACTTAAGAATGGTCTTCGATCTCATGAGGAAGCATCATTTGAAGATGAATCCCACTAAGTCATTTATGGGGGTGTCGAGTGGGAAATTCCTTGGGTTCATAATAACTTCAAAAGGAATTTTCCTCGACCCTGAAAAGGTAAAAGCAATTAGCGAGATGCCGCCTCCCCGCAATCTTAAAGAATTGAGGGGGTTACAAGGAAAACTTGCCTATATTCGGCGCTTCATTTCCAACCTATCTGGGCGATGCCAGCCGTTCTCTCGACTTATGAAGAAGGGGGTTTCTTTTGTATGGGATGAGGCATGTCAACGGGCTTTTGATGACCTTAAAGAATACCTCACTAAACCTCCCGTTCTTATGGCACCAATCCCTGGACAGCCCTTCCTTATATATGTAAGGGCCATGGATAATGCTTTAGGAGCACTACTTGCTCAATATAATGAGCACGGCCATGAACATGCACTCTATTATCTAAGCAGGACAATGATTGGAGCCGAACAACGGTATACCCGATTGAAAAGGAATGTTTAGCCCTAGTGTTCGCTATTCAGAAAATGCGACACTATCTTTCTGGGCAAACAATTCATGTTATATCACGGGTTAATCCCCTGAAAATTCTGATGACAAAACCGGGATCCTTAAATGGCCGGTTGGCGAAATGGGCATTATTGCTGTCGCCATATGATATGTATTTCGTCCCTCAAAAAGCCACAAAGGGACAGGCGATCGCCGATTTTCTTGCAGACCATCCAATCGGGTCTAATTCCAAACAGACGTCAGAGGTCAACACAATTAGCAAGGAACAAACATGGTAAATGTTCTTTGATGGTGCTGCCAGACGATCTGTTGCGGGAGTGGGGGTTGTACTCATATCCCCACATAAACATATATTACCTAATGGTTACTCATTGACAAAACCGTACATGAACAATGTGGCGGAATACAACGCACTAATTATCGGCCTGAAGATGGCTCTGCAACTGGGGGTGAACTATCTAGAGGCATATGGAGAATCTAAACTCATCGTCAATCAGATGACGGGTGAATATGAAGTCAGATGTGAATCCCTCATCCCCTATCATCAGCTAACCATTGAACTAGCAGGCTACTTTGAGCAATTCTACATCTATCATATATCTCGAAATGAGAATGTATATGCGGATGCCCTTGCCGCGTTAGCAGCAACATTGGCGATTCCGCCAGGTGAGGCTAAAAGCATCACCATTGGAAGCAGAGAGCTCCTCCACCCGGATATGGTTTTCCAAACCAAAGAAGTATGCCAAGCAGGCTTAACTCTGGAACCCCGTGATTGGCGATCTCCATTTGTGGATTATGCTTTACATGAGATATTACCAGAAGATCCTAAGGAAGCCACATCAATAAAGAGGAAGGCAAAAAGATTTTATTATGACTATAAACTTCAGACTTTATATAGAAAGTCAAGAGATGGTCTGTTGCTGCGCTGCATATCAAAAGCAGAAGCGGATGAAGTGCTGAGAGAAACACACGATGGAGTATGTGAAGCTCATCAGCCCGGTCCAAAACTCGGAGACCGTATAAGAAGGCTGGGATACTACTGGCCGAACATGATTTCGGAAGTAATGACATAAGCTAAACAGTGCCATGCATGCCAAATACATGCCAATTTTATTCATCAACCCCAAGAATACTTGCACAATACCGTTGCAAGTTGGCCATTTGATGCATGGGGGATGGATATCGTGGGGCCTATAACTCCCCCGTCATCTAGAGGACATCGGTTTATTCTTGCAATAACCGATTATTTTTCAAAGTGGGCCGAAGCCGTGCCCATGAAAGAGGTGAAAACAACAGATGTGATCAAGTTTGTCAAGCATCATGTCATTTACCATTTTGGCGTTCCCCGACGGATCATTCATGACAATGGTCCGCAATTCATCAGTCAGAGTTTCTCCAGATTCTGCAATAAGTTCAGAATCAAAGATATCGCTTCAACACCATATAACCCCGTAGCAAATGGGTTGGCTGAAGCCTTCAACAAGACGATTATTAAACTCCTTCGGAAGTTCGTCTCTTCTAATAAACGGGATTGGGATGAAAAGTTAGAAGAATGCCTGTGGGCTTATCGCACCACTGTTCGCACCCCTACGAAAGCTGCCCCATTCTCTTTGGTCTATGGAAGCGAGGCTGTCTTGCCTCTCGAAGTCCAGATTCCTTCATGAAGAGTGGCTTTAGCCACAAAGATGACGACAGAAGAGCGCCATCAACAAAGATTGAAAGAACTAGAGGCGTTGAATGAAAAGCATCTCAGGGCTCAACAACAAATTGAGTTGTATCAAGCCCGAATCTCTCAAACGTTCAATAAGAACGTTAAGCCAAGGACCTTTAAACAAGGAGACTTGGTTCTAGCTGTTAAAAGGCCAATGGTTTTAACCCACAAGACTAAGGGTAAATTTGAACCCAAGTGGGAAGGACCGTTTGTTGTGGAGACAGTATACTCTAGTGGAGCCTATCGCTTAATGAATCATGATGGCGACAGGATGGTGATGCCGATCAATGGCAAATTTCTGAAGAAATACTATTCTTAGTATCCCTGGAGGTACGCGTCGTCTTTTCTTAGGCATGCACAGTTTGGCGCCTCTGACCTAAACCTGGTGTGTTTGGAGTGCCCAGTTCAAGTTACGCGAAAGAGCCTTGAACCGCCTCCTGTTTGGTTCTCAAGTTTGAACCACCTCCAGTCTTTTCTTAGGCATGCGCAGTTTGGCACCTCTGACCTAAACCTGGTGTGTTTGGTGTGCGCAGTTCAAGTTACGCGAGAGAGCCTTGAACCGCCTCCTGTTTGGTTCTCAAGTTTGAACCACCTCCAGTCTTTTCTTAGACATGCACAGTTTGGCGCCTCTGACCTAAACCTGGTGTGTTTGGAGTGCCCAGTTCAAGTTACGCGAGAGAGCCTTGAACCGCCTTCTGTTTGGTTCTCAAGTTTGAACCACCTAGTCTTTTCTTAGGCATGCACAGTTTGGCACCTCTGACCTAAACTTAGTGTGTTTGGAGTGCCCAGTTCAAGTTATGCGAGAGAGCCTTGAACCGCCTCCTGTTTGGTTCTCAAGTTTGAACCACCTCCAGTCTTTTCTTAGGCATGCACAGTTTGGCGCCTCTGACCTAAACGTGGTGTGTTTGGAGTGCGCAGTTCAAGTTACGCGAGAGAGCCTTGAACCGCCTCATATTTGGTTCTCAAGTTTGAACCACCTCAAGTCTTTTCTTAGGCATGCGCAGTTTGGCGCCTCTGACCTAAACCTGGTGTGTTGTGAGTGTCCAGTTCAAGTTACGCGAGAGAGCCTTGAACCGCCTCCTGTTTGGTTCTCAAGTTTGAATCACCTCCAGTCTTTTCTTAGGCATGCGCAGTTTGGCGCCTCTGACCTAAACCTGGTGTGTTTGGAGTGCCCAGTTCAAGTTATGCGAGAGAGCCTTGAACCGCCTCCTGTTTGGTTCTCAAGTTTGAAGCACCTCCAGTCGTTCTTATAGGCATGCGCAATTGAGCGCCTCTGACCTAAAAGATATGGGTTACCCAGCGCCGACTAGGTAATGGGGAGAGAACCAGTTTCTCGCCAACCCCTTCATACTGGGGGTAAAAAGTATGATTTACCCAACGCCGATTAGGCAAAGGGAAGAGGAAAAGTTTGGCATTTAAGCCCAAACGAAATCCTCGACAACTCACCATGTTGAGGGGAATAATATGGCTAGCCCAACTCAAACGGTAGTTGGTAAAGACTAATCAAATCCGTTGACAGCTGGGAGTTTGCTAAAAATCCCATAAACTCTGTTATGTTAAGCTCTTACCACTGACAGTATAATTCAGAAAACTATACTTAAACAACTAAATCATTTTGATGACAAGTTATCCGTGGTGCAAACAAATTCTGTAGCCAGCAGATAAAAGAATCAAATGATCATCTTTATTTCATCAAAAGAATGAAGTTACAAAAATTCTTTCTTTTATTACAAGTTCTTATTACAAAAAAAAAAGAATGAAGAATAAAAGAACAAAAGAGAACTATGGATCTCCTAGATGCTTCAGCTTGTTCATCACCTAGTCAATCACCTGACGACGATTTGCCTCTATGGAGTGTTGAGCCTGCTGAAGTAAGACATCGTCATTCATGGCAAGTTGATGAGTCAGACGCTGACGAGAGTCTTCTATAGCGCGGCTCCTTAGTCCCTTCTCCTGCTCGATCTGCCCCCGTTGAAGAATTAGCGCTTCTCGCTTCTTAACGGATTCTCCTAGTTTGCACTCACTAGCCACTATGACCGCCCGAGTTTTGGCAATGGTCTCTTGGGCTCTATGGATTTCAGCTTGACTTCCCCCAATTTCTGAGTCCACTCTCTCCAAGCTCTTAAGAATTGACTCCCGACTGGCCTGAAGCTCTGTCAACTCCCGAGACCATGCTTCTTCCTGTCGTACCAGTTCTTCTCGGCATGCCGTCAATTCTACCCGAAGCCGCGCCATCTCTATTGCGGTGATAGCTTCCACGTCCGCTTGGCAAACAATGTTTAACGTGTTCACCTGCTCTTCTAAGGCAGTGAAGAGGGCCCGGTAGGGAGCTGCTCGGTCTGGTCCCCCAATTCTTTCAATATTGTCCAAATAGCTGGATAACATCGGGCGACCGAAACTGAAGAAATCTGTGCCGTCAGAAATCATCTCGACACATCCTCTGAGCAACCGCATGAAGTCATCAACACTATGGTTGAAGAGCTTCTCAAAATGATTCACGGCGCCTGTATCCAAAACGGGCAGCACTGTAGAGGTCGCTGGAAGAGGAGCAGTACCCATTGGAGTTGAAGAGGAGGAAGCCTGTCCCTGTACCAGATTCATAACATGCGGAGCCAATAAGGCCAACACAATCTGGCGGAGCTAGGAACCTGAGGGGAAGCGACGCTAGTGTGGATTACTTGAGCAGTACCACCGACAGGAGAAGAGGAAGGAGTGTTTCCAACAGAAGCTCCCCCAGTTGCGGAAGTAGCTTTGAACGAAAACTTCAAATTATCCTCATCCCCTGCTGGAAGACTTGAAGCTGGAGGAGTTGTAGGTGTTTCAGCAGCCACAATGATAGATGATGTTAGCATCGCTGACTGAGGAGCAGAAGGTGCTCCGAAGACCACTGGAAAGGTCTCAGTAGAGCAGACCGGTGGTGTTGGAGACGGCATACTTGGAGACGGTGTAGCCTTGTTTGCGGCGGCCGCAATGACAACTTCCATTCTCTCGTCACTCCCTAATTCATCAATGGGAGGAATTGATGAGGAAATTGGACATGTGGTCGGACATGTGGACATGACAACTTCCGTTCTCATCGCCAGACTCGCTGACGTCTGAAGGTTCAGCCGCGGCGCCAAGCAATTCTTCCATTCCTTTTACTCTTACTCTCGAAGCACCCTGGCGGCTAATGTAGAGAGCCTCGATCTCCTTGCAACAACTCCGGTTGAGGGAGAAATGAGGCACATCAGCATTCGCAATGCTGAACCATGTACAGAAGCTGAGAGTCATGGCCAATTCTAACGACTTCTGAGGAAAGGTGAATTCAACTCCGGTCCCGCCTACTACAAAATGGAACCAGCCACATGCACCTTCATACAAGTTTCCCTCATAAGCAAGATTCTTGTTCGGATTACCCATAAAAAGTTGAGAGTATCCGAACTAGCGAGCAAACCGACTTGGAAGGTACGGTTCAATCAGACACTTGACATCTTGACGATATACCAAGTGTCCGGGACGGATGTTGAGGAGCCACCAGAATGCTCCCGCAGATAAGGCAGTAAAGTTATTTTCCCCCGCAATATCCTTCAGTTTTAACCCATAGCCTCCGCCAGGAAAGTCGGGGAAGCACCTGAAGATTTCATAATTCTGATGACTTCGGAGAGTCTTCCGGATTTGGGACATATAATGATGCTTCCATGAAGAGCGTTCATACAGCTCCACAAAGAAGCACTTCTCACGCGAACGGCGTTCAGCCGCACTCATCAGAGAGGGGCAGTGCAAAACGAGCCATGCCATCAGATAAGTATAAGGAAGCTCCACCCTAGGGTTTGGAGTTTTCGACTGGGCAGTCTCTTTCAACTTGCCCTTTCCTTTCCCCTTGACCTTATCAGCGGGGAGGAAATCATGACAAAGTGTCCGCAATCCATGCTGCAGATTGCACACCATAGTTGGGAGGAGTCCAAGGGGTTGGCCGTATGCAAGAAGGACCACTGGATATACCACAGTCATTGCAATTGCTTCTTTTGGCAGCGACGGCACGACACATCGCTTCAACCATAGCATCAGAAACCCGGCGATGAGACCTCTGTTGGATACCAAAAACTGGGCTTGATAATGGTAGCTTTTGAATGAAGTGCCAGGACCGTATCCGTTTTTATTGGATTCAGTAGTATAATATTATAGGTGGCAGCCCTTAGCAATACGGTGATCAATCTCCGAGCCATAGACGGGAGGATGGCCATGGATAGTTGTTGAATTACCCTTAGAATTCAAGTTGGCAAAAAGATATTCGGCCCATTTCTTGTGGCCGATACCATGATTTTGCGCACCTACCAGGTCAGCGCAGATGCGGTAGTGGTACATCATCTCCCAATATGTCGCATAGATGCGCTCATCCCTCACCATCAGCATGTTCAATTCTTCGGTGGTGGGGACATGTTCTTCAAAGGGGATTTCGCCCATTGAGAGTCCAGAGACTTCAAACATCTCGTGGAGAGCGAACCCTAGCTCACCCACTGGCGTAAAAAGTGTGCAGGTCTCAGAGTTGTACATCTCCAAGAGACAGAAGAAATGGTAGCACTCTGCGGGAACCCGAACTGGACATTCCTAATGGCTTTATATAAGCCAATCTCCTTCAGGATAGATTCGTGTGAATCTAACATGTATTGAACAAGGCGGGCCCACCACATGTTGCTAGAAGAATAAACCCAGCCAGGCATCCTGAAGTCACTAGCCGGATATTGGCCGTCTTTTGCCATGAAGTCCGCGCACGAATTGGGACTTCCCTAATTGGATACTCCTTGCTAAATCTACCCGGGAGCAAACCAGTAATGCATCTAGGGGCGCCATCTTGATAAGGCCCTTGTGCGCCGAATTTGCCCGTTGGGACACCATCCTGCTCTTGAACCAAACCCCATTTTAACTCACGGGGTATCACTAGCCTTTGAAGATAAACCAGGGGATAGCCACGGTCCATTATAGGCAGAAACATCAACATTTTGCCTGAGTTATATAGCCAAACGCACTCCTCTTCAAAGAGGATCTGATCTGATTGTTCCATCTGATCCCCAAAGAGAAATGCGGGCTTCTCCATCGCTTCTCTGTCCACGGTTTCAAAGGCCGCATTAGTTATGATCTCCCTCGCAGTGATGGGGTGATACTTGATCAACTTCTCCCTGCGCCCATTCAAATCTGGTTTGTATGAGGCCAGAATAGTGGTGAAGTGAAATTGGCCTGAGGGATCAGAACCCCCAGCAAAACAAAGGTAGTTCTTGTGGGGGAGAGCTTCCATCGAATACCCTACTGCATAAAGAAGAAAGCAGAATTAGAGAAGTGTCTATAAAACAGAAAATTTCTCTAAGTATGGACGCGCGAAGCTAAAAATTAGACCGCGCGAAGCTAAAAGTAACTCCGCGCGAAGCTAAAAATTAGAACGCGAAGAAGTTAAAAGAGCCTCGCGGATCAAGTGCGACTGCTAATCAATAGCCTCGCGGATCAAACGCGACTGCTACTCAATAGCCTCGCGAATCAAACGCGACTGCTACTCAATAGCCTCGCGGATCAAACACGACTGCTAATCAATAGCCTCGTGGATCAAACGAGAGTTCTAATCAATAGCCTCGCGGATCAAACGCGACTGCTAATCAAATAGCCCGCGCTTCAAAATGCAAGGATGACGCGATAACTTCGCGTGAGAAGAAAGCCAGAGGCTTTTCTTCTTCTCCAAGCCTTACGGCCGGAGTACGGCAATCTCGCCGATAAAAGAAGTGATTGATCGTTTAGAATCAAACCAAAATCACTCTAAAATGTTCTAAAGAGTCTCGATAGAGGAATTCTTACCCCCAATAGGCGAAATGTGGGTTGGCGCGTCACCGCCGTGGCCGCTGCCACCACTGCTTGTGCCAGTCGCCGATGATGGAGCTGCGCGAGAAGAAGCACGAGTCTTGGGAGCCATTTCTCAAAAGGTTGAAGAAAAATTGACGGAAAGTTGAGGAAAAAAAAATCAGTCGGAAAATACTCGGGCCGCCTGAGCTCTAAACGTCTGAGTCTCTAGGGTTTCTGGAAAATTCTCAAGTGAAGTGGAAGAAAAGAAATAGCGATTCATTTAAATAAGGGAAACCGCCTCTTGGAGTTCGGCGCGGATTTCGGAGAAAATGACTGGTCAGTTACTCTCCAGAAATGCGGAGTTGTTAGCATCGCGTGATGATGAAAAACGCGAAGTTGATAACTCTGCGCAACTCCGCGAAACGCGAGGATGACTTGGTATTCTAACTTCGCGTTCCTATGAAAAACTTGGGTCTCTGGCAAGTGCAATTAGACACTTCCGCCTAAGTTAAGATGATCTTTATCCGATCATCTTGGTGTTAATGATCTAAGTACACAGAAGAGCCTTAGATTATTTTACCAGAATTATTGACCATCTATTTGTTGAGCAAGCAAGATTCTTGAAGCTGACAGATAGAGAGAAAAATAATTTGCCTTTATTCATAAAGAAGAAGATTACAAAGGAGGAGTTATAGCTCTCCCGAAAGCTTCTACATATTCATCGACTCATCAATAACCTAACGGTGAGATTCCTCCGCGGAGTGTTGAACTTCAATTCCAGGGTTCACATACAACAGATCTCCTCTGCAAATGTCAACTTGGATCTGTCATCTGAAATGAAGCACAAGTTGAATTTGGAGTGCTGCAAGCCCTTAGATGATCATCTCTATCGCTTTGGAAAGCAACAAAGATTGTCATCTAATAGAAATGGTCCTCAAGAAAATTTAATGAGCTGCCACAGAGTTCTTGTAACTCCTTCAAAAGGAGCCAGAGCTTGCAACCTGCAACTATGTTGTAAAGCATATGCTTCTGGCTTCCTTAGAGTTACTTTCGTTGATGAAGATCGGTGCATAACCTGCTTTTGAAGATATATCAGGGAGAAGCTACATCCCAAGTCATTAGATTGGACTCGGTTCACTGCAAAAGAAGAATCAGGAGTTCCACCAAAAATTTGGAAAATCTTCCAAGTATAAAAACGCGGAAGCTAAGCTAACTTCGCGTGCAGATGAAGTAGCCTCGTGTTTCAAAGCCACTGCTAATCAAAATAGCCCCGCGTTTCAAACGCGAGGATGACGCGATAACTTCGCGTAGAGAAAGATCAGAGTTCCGCTCTGACTTCTCCTTCTCCTTCAAGCCTTATGGCCGGAGAACGGCGATCTCACCGATAAAATAAACAATTGAACGGATTAAACCGAGCCGAAACATATCAGAATAATTCTAAGAAGATCAAGAGTTAAGGTTTTTACCTTCAAGAGACGCTGCATTGACCGGTTCGCCACTGCGTCTACTTCCACGGCCGCTGCCATTAACGTCGGCCAATGTGCATAAAGCCAAACTCTTCTGGAGTGACATCCTAATGATGAAGATTTATGGAGAGTTAAATGGAGGTCAATTGAAGATCGCTCGTTGACATCGCTCACTTAGTTGCAGAGGTTGAGAACTCTTCAAAATCTCCGAATGAAGAAAAAGATAAGCTGAGAGCTCTATTTAAACAGGATTTCCGTCGCTTGGTATTCGGCGCAGAAATTCAGAGTAATTAATGACATAATTACTCATTTCACTGAAAATGAAGTAAGGCTGATTAGCTCCGCGTAGGCGAGCATAACGCGAGATAGACTTGGTATTCTAACTCCGCGTTTTCAGTTGAAAATCCAAAGTATTTCAAAATTTGCTAAGTTCGAAGCCATTTTGAAAACTTTGGAGGGGGTTCTGTTGGCAGTTAAAATTTCTAAGTAAAAAGGATTTTCCACAACAGAACACGGAGCTAACTCAATAGCTCCGCGTCTGGCTATTTTTAGCCTCGCGTTGAGTAAAATGCGGAGATGATCAATAGCTCCGCGTTAGCTCCGCATTCTGGTTATTTAGTGCCGCGTTTTTATGCGATTAAAGCTCCGCGTGAGCAGATAATTAGAATCTGAAATTGATTGAGATTATGATTTTTGCTTATTTAAATACCAAATCAAGTCCAATCAGAATTCTTAATCAAGAGATTTAAATCAATATTAAATAATTGATTGGAATCCTTGATGAGTAAGAACTCTGTTTAAATAGAAACTCTTACATTAACCTAGGGCTATAAATACCTTCTTGGTGAAACCCTAAGGGATCTTTTTGGAAGTTTTGGTGAAGTTCGAGTTACGCGTGAGAGCCTTGAACAAATCAAAACCAGTGATCAGAAGTCTTCTTGGTGATCCTTTGGCAATTCAAGTACGCGAGAGAGCCTTGAAGCCTTTTTGTGATCATCTTTCTCTTAGAGAATTCAAGTTACGCATAGAGCCTTGGATTCGTGAAGAGCAAAGACCAAGAAGATAGTCTACCGTCGGCCGATATCTTCAAAAGAGAAGAGTTCGACGTACCGATCGTCCAAAGGAACTACTATAGATCCCATCGCCACTGATCCCACGTTTACATTGTAAAAGAGAGAGATTGAAGTATAAAATCATCTCGTTTGTTCTCTTTATATATCTTGTTCACTTCTATTGTAATCTAAGCTGTATTCGATGGAGGGAAGCAAAGAAACTTTTGCGGCGAACAATGCCCGATCCTCGGTGTTTTGTCGATTGTCGCCTCTATCAACATCATCAAAAAGAAGACGATGCGGACTCAAGTTTTCTGAGCTGGAATATCGCGCGATGACCTCCAATATGATAAGCGTCGAAGAAAAGAAGAAGAAAAAGAAGGCGAAGAAAATCTCCGAAGAAGAAGCTTCTGACCCAGAGCTCTCTTCGAGTTCGAAAGATCCATCCAACGAAGAGCGAGGAGTTTTTCGGCACACTCGACTCAAAAGTGGGGTGGTGATCCCTATGAATTATAGACATATGGCGGGGATCTCATTTGATGAAGAAGATGTAGCCAAAGAAGATGTAGCCAAGTCTGTTATGGCTGAATCACAGACGTCTGATTCATTCTTAGAAGACTCCGCCTCTGCACATATGACGCAGAACAATATCCCAGAAGAGTTCATGTGGAGGATGGAGGAGTAAGATAGGCATATCCAGCAACAGCAGAATGCCATTAGCGAGCTTAAAGATATGCTACACATTCTGATGGAGTTAGAAAGAGCTAAACTGAAGAAGACCGAAGAAGAAGGTCACGGTCCTCATAACAATCGAGAGGAAGAAGAGCATCATAAAGATGATGACAACCGCTCCATGCATCAGGAGGGAAACACAAATGCTGTATGGATGGAGAGCTTCCAGAACCAACTGAACGCCCTCATGCATAAAGGCGACCTACAAGAACTGGGTGTGGTAAGGCCATATCCCATGGAGTGGGAAACGGTGTCGTTCCCAGAAAGCTACAAACCGTTGTAGCTCAAATCTTTTGATGGTAGGGGATCGCCAAACTAACACCTCTACTATTTTAAGTCGCAGATAGGGTATTTATCCAGAAACGACCCTATTATTACAAGAGTATTTGTTAGTACCTTAACCGGGCTAGTTTTTGAATGGTTCCGGAGATTAGAACCAGGAACCATCAATTCCTAGAGTGACATGGAGAAAGCCTTTCTTACTCGATTCTATGAAGATGATATGGAGGTATCAATGCCGGCGCTCCTAGCCACTAAACAAAAGAAAGGAGAGTCAGTCTGGGACTTCATCAAAGGTTCCGAAACGATTCTCTCAGATGTCCGCATGGGATGCCAGAAAAGACCCTGGTAGAAACCTGTCGACATAATTTATCGACTAAGGTTCTAGCCAGAATGGGGGCGGTGAAGTCCTCAACTTGGAAGGATCTCACCTTACAAGCTGAAGAAGCTGAAGAAATCGCGCAAAGGCTTGAAGAAGGAGGCGAGGAGAAACCGAAGCGAGGTGGTGACAACAGCTATAAGTCCCGACCCCGAGGGTATAAGGGAAAGGACACAATGGTCACTGATGCGCCACAACCCACGAAGACTCTCTCGAAACTTCATCCTCAGGCGCGAGTGCTACAAAAGCAATACTCCTTTAAGGATGAGCACACGAAGACTATTTTCAATCTCCTCATGAGTAAGAAGATGCTGAAGTTGCCAGAGTCTACGCGTCCAGAGGAAGCTGGGAAAATTAATGATCCCAACTACTGTGTCTACCATAGGATCATTAACCACCCCACCCAAAACTGCTATATCCTTAAAGACGAAATTCAAGCCTTAGTGGACGCCAATGTCATCAAGCTTCAAGAGCACCAGAAGAAGGTGACTGCGAACATGGAGACTGTCAAGTCCGGCAAAGCGCCCAACTGGATAGAATCAACAGTTCAAGACGGGGTGCAGCCCATCCATAAAGGCACGATGCAAGTCGTAAATTTTGATCCACACCAATAGCAGAAGAAAGGATTATTTCCCTTTGAAACTGATAGGGGGAGATACTATGGGTACATCCTGATCTCCTAAATGATGAACAATGGAGTTCCAGTTCATCTGGGAAGAAGCAAAGAGAGAGAGTCTTCACCTCTAATGTCGTTTCTGTAATTCCCGAAGATGATGAGATCACTCCTGCTCTGACCGATTCAGAAAAAGAAATCGAAAATTCCTTGGTCGCCGATGCAGACCCTCCCTCCGCGGGGACCCATTCGGGAAAAGATTACTTAAAGAATTACGGCCAAACAACAGATGCTCAACCATCTCCAGAGAAAGTCAAGCAAAAGGAGCTGAAGTTTGACAGAGCTCTAAGGAGGAAGGGAAAAGAACTTGTGGAAGACTCGCGAAAGTCATTCCAGTTCGACATCCTAACGCAGTTAGCCAATATCCCTGCGAGGATAACCTTGTACGAGCTCCTGAAGCTCTCCAAATCTACTAGGGAAGCTTTAAGGGAGGCTCTGCAAGATTCGAAAGTGTTCTTGGCGCAGATACCAAAGGCGATCGAAGAAGGAGAGTGTCTTTGAGCGACATGTCACCAGATCTCTGGTAAAAACATCCCTTTGCGTCACCTTCTCTCCGGAGGATTTGCAAGTTAGAAGTAATAAGCATCATCGCCCTTTGTATTGCAAAGTATACATAGGGTCTACGGAGGTTGATCATATTCAAGTTGATCCAGGCTCGGCTTTGAGCATCATGCTGCAAAGGATGCTACGATATCTTAGAGTGCCGATGAACAGGTTGGCCGCAACCAACACTACCATCTTTGGGTTCAATGCTAACAGTAGTAGACCCCTAGGTAAAATAAATCTCAAGTGTCAAATCGACGACCTGAAAACGGAAGTCACGTGTTACGTGATAGATGCGGACACGTCATACAATCTGTTGTTGAGGAGACCCTGGATCCATAGCAATTTGATCGTGCCTTCCACGTTACACCAATGCATGAAGTACGTCGACGAAGACGCGAACGTGAAGACACTCATTGCGGAGTAACAACCCTTCAAAGGAGTTGAAAACTACTTTACTGACGCGTTGCTGTATCAAGATGTGTTTGGCGTCGCAGATCGGCCCGCTCAAGATGACTCTGATAGTGGCGAAGAGGCTGATACAGAATCAGGATCCGAAGATTCGGAATCCGAGGATGTAATCTGGGATGGTGAGCCCATTGTGATAAACCTCGAAGGCCTTGATGTAAATAACGCCGTTCACTCTGATGGTGAATGGGTGATAAATGAAAATCTGGAATTTGCTTATTCTTCTGGTGTTGATTCTGAGCCCTCAAGCACTAGCACAGATACGTTTAGCGACTGTGTAAATGGGATATATTCTCTGACTTCCTTCCAAGCACCTATCCGATCATCCTTATATGAATTAAGTGATGACGTTGAAAGGGCTGACCAAGCTATTTTTGAGGTCCCTCCCAAAAGCGGAGCCCAAATGGCCATAGTATTTGGAAGAGCAAGTCATAGGAATAAAGAGAAATGTTCAGATTCTGAGGAAGAACAAGGAAAACCCGAGTTCTTCCATTACGATGAAATTCCCGTGAAATAATGAAGAAAATGGGATACAATCTGGCCGAAGGCAGGGGGTTGAATTGCGGAAAAGGAAGGAAGACAATCCTTCAACCTTTTGTCCCCGAAGGGATAACGCCGGACTATTACCAGAAAACCGGCTGGGGGTTGGGCTGCGTCACCACTTCCGAGGCCTCCTCAAGCGACAAGGCTGAGGAAAGACACTACGATCATTCGTCAGAATCATCGTGCTGGGATTTAGATGTCAGCACAGGTGCGATTTTCTACGAAGTATCCGCAAACATGGCTTCCGCGACCCACGAAGACGAAGATTTGAAAAAAGCCTCACCAGTAAGAGACAACCATTGGGACAAGCATCTTAATAGGGAGTGGGAGATTCAGTTTGAACAACGGGAGCCCCCAACTGAAGATAAAGTGATCCAAATCAATATGAGAGATGAAAAGAATCCTAAACCCATATTTATAAGTGAGAACCTATCCTCGGAAGAAAGGAAGGAATTGATATCCCTCATCCGCGAATACATTGATATTTTCGCCTGGAGTTATGAGGAAATGCCAGGGTTGGATCCAAGTGTGGTGGTTCACAAATTGAAGATCCGACCAGAAGCTAAGCCAGTAAAGTAGCAACAACGAAGATTCCGCCCATAGATCATGGAAGTTATAGAAGCCGAAATCAAAAAGTTGATCGCGTCAGGCTTTATTCGCGAGGAACAACACCCTGATTGGGTTGCAAATATAGTTCATGTGACTAAGAAAAATGAAAAAATCCGAGTCTGTATAGACTTTAGGGATTTGAATGAGGCTTGCCCCAAAGACGAATTCCCATTGCCCATCACTGATATTATGATAGATAATACTTGTGGGTATGAGCGCATGACATTCATGGATGGATTCTCGGGATATAATCAAATAAAGATATACTCTGCAGATGAGAAGCATACGTCCTTCAGGACACCACTCGGAGTATACTGCTATACAGTCATGCCCTTTGGTCTAAAGAACGCAGGCGCTATGTATCAACGTGCCATGCACGCAATTTTCCAAGAGCACCTCCGGAAAATAGTGGAGTGCTACATAGATGACCTAGTAATTAAAAGCAGAAATAAATAAGATCACTTAAAAGATTTGAAGACGGTGTTCGACTTCATGAGGAAGCACCAGCTCAAGATGAATCCAGCTAAGTCTTTCCTGGGGGTCTCTAGTGGCAAATTCCTCGGCTTTGTCGTAACTTCGAAAGGAATACATCTTGATCCAGACAAAGTCAAAGCTATCCAAGACATGCCACCTCCCCGTAACCTCAAAGAGTTAAGAGGGTTATAAGGCAGGTTGGCATACATTCGCAGATTTATATCAAATTTATCTGGTAAATGTCAACCTTTCACCAGATTGATGAGGAAAGGAGTGTCGTTCATCTGGGATGACGCATGACAAAAGGCTTTTGAAGAGATCAAACAATATCTCACGAAGCCACCAGTGCTCGTGGTCCCAGTTTCGGGAAAGCCCTTCCAGTTATATGTAAGGGCTATGGACCATTCATTGGGCACTTTGCTAACACAGAAGAATGAGTCAGGCCACGAGCAAGCCATCTACTACCTCAGCAGAATGATGATTGGGGCGGAACACCGGTATAATCCTGTGGAAAAAGAATGTTTAGCGTTGGTGTTCGCAATACAGAAAATACAACACTATTTAGTTGGACAAACTATCCACGTTGTATCGAGAGTTAACCCTCTAAGGATATTAATGACTAAACCCGGGTCATTAAACTCAAGACTATCCAATTGGGCTATTTTTCTATCACAATATGATATGCATTTCGTCCTACAGAAGTCTATCAAAGGACAGGCCGTGGCCGACTTCTTAGCCGAACATCCAGTCCCGGCATCCTCAAGGTTCAAAGGGTGAGCTCAAAGAAAGAGCGAAAGAAAACGAAGCTGACGCTTATGCATCTAGCCTAAAACCAAGGGATTGGCGTTTTCTTTATATAGACTATGTCCTTTACGGGATATTACCCGAAAATTCAAAAGAAGCCAAAGCCATTCAGAGAAGGGCCATCCGGTTTTACTACAACGCGGAACTCCAGATGTTGTACAGAAAATCCTACGATGGAGTTTTACTTCGCTGCCTTTCCAACCGCGAAGCTCAAAAGGTACTCGAAGAAGCTCATGCTGGCATCTGCGGAGCACACCAGCCAGGACCGAAACTCTGGAATAGAATTCGAAGGATGGGTTATTATTGGCCTAAGATGATGATAGAAGCAGTCAACTACGCCAAGAAGTGTAAGGCCTGCTAAATACATGCAGACTTTATACACCAAGCTCCAGAATATCTCTACCCGACGGCTACGTCATGCCCGTTTGAACAATGGGGTATGGACATCATAGGGCCAATTTCTCCGCCATCAATGAGAGGACATCGGTTCATTTTGGCCATAACTGATTACTTTTCAAAGTGGACTGAGGCCATCTCCCTGACCGAAGTAAAATCTTCAGATGTTATCAAGTTCATCAAGCACCATGTGCTTTATCGCTTCGGGGTGCCTAGAAGAATAATTCACGACAACGAACCTCAATTCGTAAGCCAAGTGTATTCCAAATTCTGTAATAAATAAAGGATCGAAGATGTAGCTTCATCACCATACTACCCTGCAGCCAATGGTCTAGCAGAAGCTTTCAATAAGACCATCATAAAATTTCTTAAGAAGTTTGTGTCATCCAATCAACGGGATTGGGACGAAAAGCTCGGAGAGTGTCTGTGGGCTTACCGAACCACAGTCCGAACTCTCACCAATGCCACTCCTTTCTCCTTGGTATATGGATCAGAAGCGGTCTTGCCTTTGGAGATCCAAATCCCTTCATTACGAGTCGCGTTAACAACAAGGATGACAGGAGAAGAAAAGCATCAGTAAAGGCTCCAGGAGTTAGAAGCCTTGGATGACAAACGCCTAGAAGCACAACAGAGCATCGAGCTATACCAGGCGCGGATCTCCAGAACCTTTAACAAGAAGGCTAAGCGAAGGACTTTTAAGAAAGGTGATGTAGTTCTATCAATTAGAAGACCAATCATAACAAGCCAGAAGCCTAGGGGAAAGTTCCAGCCAAAGTGGGAGGGACCCTTCGTCATTGATACGGTTTACTCCAACGGGGCGTATCGGGTGACAAAGCCTAATGGTGACAAGATCCTAATGCCAATCAATGGCAAGTTCTTAAAGAAATATTATCCTTAACGAAATTATAGAACACCAGCTACAATATGGCCTGGGCAGTTCTATGTTAGTCACGAACGAATAATTTCTCTGTAATCAGAACTTCGTCAATGAAAGTTCTCGGTTCCGAACTAAAAAGCCTTTAGTTCGCGAACCAGATTTTCCTTTTTCCAAAATTTGCCAAGTTAAATATTACCTCTGGCGAACCAGATTTTCTTTTCTTCAAAATTTGCCAAGTTAAATATTACCTCTGGCAAACCAATTTTCTTTTTTTCAAAATTTGCCAAGTTAAATATTACCTATGGCGAACCAGATTTTCCTTTTTCCAAAATTTGCCAAGTTAAATATTACCTCTGGCGAACCAGATTTTCCTGTCCATCAAATTTGCCAAATCAATAACACATTTGGCGAATCAACAAGTTTATTAATTCATAGTAGTTTTGGGTACTTAAAGATTGTGATTCATTTCGAAATTATCAAGTTAACAGTTATCTCTGATAATCAACACCATAATCATCTTTCTGGTACTATCAGTTACGAAGAAAAAAAAGAACTTCTTTATTCATCATCAGAACAAAATTACAGAGAATTATCTAAATGCTATACAGCCAATAAGAGTGAATACAAATAAAAAAAGGGAGGAAACTTGCTTCTGTAACCGTCTCTTTCGGCATGGTTCAGATCAAAAAGTTTGCTTCTGCAGGGCCTTCTTCTGGAATGACAGACTTGCTTCTGTAACCGCCTCTTTCGGCATGGTTCAGATCAAAAAGTTTGCTCCATGGCCTCCACTTCCATTTGCTCTTGTAGCCTCCTTTTTAAGGATGGCTTAAAAAACATAATCTTGTTTCTTCTTTCCGACCAAAGTCAGGGACCTCCTGGTTGGTTCTCTCAGGGATGATGCCAATGAATTGATTAGTTTAAAACTGGGTATACCGAATGCGAACCCCAGCTATATAGCTTACGGGTTGCGCAAGTTCAAGGTCCTGGTCATTAGTACCCCAACCTTGTGGGATACTAGGAAAGAAGAAAAACAATGCTCCAGACCCGAAATCTTTTCTCTCATGTAAGATACATGAGACCTTCCAAGCCCCTTGAGGCATTGGAAGCAATTACGAGCCCATCGGGTCTGGGCCATTGTTAAGGAGAATGACTACGGTTATCTCCTGCAGCCGAAACAAATCCTTGTTAAAAGGAAAGAAAAAGAAGGAAGAGGAAAGTATAAATCAGAAGAAGATGCATACCTTAATTAAGGAAAATGACTACGGTCAGAAGGACCTTGTCAGTGAGACACCCCGCTGAATCGATGCAGTCTGGAGGCCTTGTGACATGCCAACTCTTATCCATCACGTCGCTTGAAGAAGAAGAAGACATAACTGCGCCGGTGGATCGAGTACAAAAGAAGGAAAGAGAAGAGTCAAGAAGAAATTTTCTCACGGCTGAATGATCTTTCATTGAAGAAAGCATGTGCCTTATATAGGCAAGCTACTAATTGTGACCTCCAGTTTAGAAGAGATAAGACCGAGATCTTCGGTCAAGATCTTCAGTTCAAATCTCAACAAAATTTATGGCTGTTGCATGGGACGTTTAGATATTGCAACCCGGAAATCTCGTCATTAATAGAGGCATGCATCGCTTGGAATTCCACGACCAAACGGCTGTATCCCACGGTTCGCAGAAGTCTCTACAAATTCTAAAGAAAAAAAATTTACGATCCATTCCGCAAGCTTCTAGATGAAGCATCGCGGACCAGAAATCTGCGAACCCTTAAAATTCCCGTGACTTAAGAAAGTCGCGTAACAAATATACAGACACCAGAGTTTTACGATGGTTCGCAAACTTCAGACAAAAGATGGCAAGTTCGTTACAAATCTTTGAAGAACAATTGCAAAATCACGCTTCGGAAGACCAAAATGAAGTTCTCCATAAAATGACAAGGGAACTATTACAACAGACAAAAAAAAGAGAAGGAAAGAGGAACCTAAAGCAGTGTACACAAAAGTTCTACAACGCAATGGTTCAAGAGAACTTTTATTTTCTCCTCTGCGTCATCTATGTCTTACTGAAGGACCTCATAAGCTTGAACAGTAGCTTGGCGACGTAGTTCTTCGTCACTAGCAATAATATTCTGCGCTGCAGCAGCCTCCAACGAATCCAATTCAGATTGAACCGCCTGGAGATCCCTGAATATATTGTCCCTCCGACGCGACAAATCGGCCAGATTCCTCACGACTCCTCACGCTCCTTGGAGATCTTGGCTAGGAAAGCTTGGGCTTTGGCAATGGCTTGATCATGGCCCTTGACAACTGAAGCAGCGGCTTCCACTTGAAGAACTAGAGACTCACGGTCTGATTGAGGCCTTGCAAACATCTACCCTCTCTCGAGTCTCCTTCTGGAACTTAAGTTGTTCCTCTCTCAGCTTCTGGAAGATGATTTCCACTTTCTCAGACTTATCAGCACTTCTGGCTTTCAACAGAGATTCAGCGTGTCTTTGAAGCTGAGTTATCATAAGCCTAAAAGGAGCAGCTCTATCCTCTCCACCAATGCTAACAATACCAGTTAGATAAATGTTGAGAACATTGGCGATCGAAGCAAAAGAAACCCCCTTTAGCACTTTATCGATACAGCGGTCCAGAAGCTGAAGGAAAGTCTCTACCGTGTCCTTCAGCAAATCACTCTCAAGCATGTCGACCTCTGCATGAGAAGGAGTAATACTAGATGAGGCAGAAGCGGATTGATCCGCAACAAGAGGAATGACACCTCTGGAGATTTCCACGAAACTACCAATCACAGTCTCCTGAACTACAGCCTCAGTTGGAGCAGTTGTAGCCGAAACCATAGACATGGCAGCCAAGAGAGTCACTGCTTCTGAAGGGTCAACCGCGGCAGTAGTAACTTTGGTCACTCCACCAGTGTCAGCTCCCGCGATGGTATTGTTTGGTGAAGCCATATTCGCGCCCTCCAAGTCCGGAGTCAAAATTGGGGCTAGCAAAAAAAAAAGAAGAAAAGAAAAATTGACAGTTAAGTATTACAGTATCATTAGATAAGATAGCATAATTGCTGAAGAAAGAAGATGAAGACCTGAAGGTTGGATGCTGGATTCTCCAAGTCCATACACTTCAGGACCAAATACTCCGGGTCCATATACTTCGGCTCGAACCTCCTCGCTCAAAAAGACATATTTACCATGATCTGAAGGAGGAGTAGAAGAGCGGAAACTGTCACTACTGGCGTCATCATCGTCGCCCCATTCATCTTTATCTTCCGAAGGGGGTGCTGCCTTTGGAGAATCTGGTGCGCGGATCTCACCTATGATTTCCACTTCATCAGCAGTGTCCTGAGCAACAGGAATCACAGAGTCCTCCTGTAAAGCCGAAGGAGCACCAACTTCAACGTCGGCCTAGACAATAGGAGGAATGGAACCCTCTCGAGTAACAGGAGTAGGATCACTGTAGAGAACAGGTCCTTGACTCCGACGCCTCTTAAGTGAACGGAGAATTAAAGATGAGTCATCTTCCTCCTCCTCGTGTTCCTCAACGAACGACTCAGAAATCAGAGTGAGAGTTGCAGTTCCTGTCCCAGACAAGGTGCTCTGTGAATCAGTTCTCCGCAGAATGGTAGGCAGGTCGCTAAGACGCCTTAATCTCTTCCTCTTATGCGAAGATTTCTCTGGAGAAGACGGCAACGGAGGAGAAGTTTTCCTCGACGTCGGATCAGGAGAAGTATCAAGAACAACAGCCTGAACTGGTGCACCAGTGTCCTCTTCCTTTCGTTCTAAGTTATTAGATGCACTGTCCCCCTTGAAGTCCTCCATCCCAGCCACCTTTGTGCTGCCAGCCCTCTTTTTCTGGGCATACCAGGATCTGATCTCCCGCAGACTGGTGTGATGTATATTGAAATTCTGCGGAGGAGAATTGGCATCTGCGAACCATTTACAGAAGCCGAAGTTCATACTTGAGTTCAGGATCTTGAGTGGAAGATCAAATCTGTCAAGAGTTCCACCCGCGACGAAGTGAAACCAAGCTCAGGCTCCCTCAAGAACATTCCCAACAAAGCTTAACTCTCTATTGGGGTTACCAATGTAAAGCTGATCATACCCAAACTGTCAGGCAAAACGACTTGAGTAGTAAGGTTCTATATAGCAGAGATTTCCCAAGCGGAGGACCAAATGTCCTGGGCGAATGTTTATCAACCACCAGAAACATCCTGAGGACAGGGTGGTAAAGTTATCAGTGCCAGCAATATCCGCGAATTCTTCCCCGTATCCAGCATTCGGGAAGTATGGGAAATATCTGAACAGCTCAAAAGCTAAGAAATGACGAAGGGTTTTGCAGATCACGGCCATGTAGCCTCCCTTCCACTGTGACCTCTCATAGTGCTGCACTTTGGGAGCACTTAAGTCAATCTTCGAGTCTGCAGGACTCATCAAAGAAGAGCAATATAGAACTAGCCAAGCCATCAAATAAGTATAGGGAAGTTCTACGCGCGGATTAGGAGTCCGGATGACAGGATCTCCTTTCTTCTTCTGCTCCTTCTTCACATTGCAGAATTTATCAGATAGTCTTCTTAAACTGCTTTGGATACTGCATACCATAGCGGGTAACAAACTGAGCCGCCTACCTAATGCCAGTAGAACGGCTTGGTATACGGCCCCAATAGGTATGTTTTCCTGTGAAGGAATAACACACTTCTTCAGCCAAACCAATAAATAACCCGCCAAGAAGGCAGGGTCAGATAGAGGTTGAAGATCCTGATAATGGAAACTCTCGAAGGACGTCCCAGCTTTGAAAACGTCCTCGTCAGCTTCGGCGACATAAGCGTCTGTCCTGAAGCTTGCAATTCTTTTCTCAACCTCCTTTTCAGAAACTGGAGGAAGGCGAATGAAGCTCGGATTACTCCTGGAAAAGTTAGACAGGAGGTATTGCAGCCACTTCTTTGGTTTCAAACTACGAGTGCCCGATATGTGGGTGCATATGTGATAATGGCAGAGCAGTTCCCAGTAGGTGTCATAAGCCAAAAGATCCTGAGTCTTCAGCAGATGGAGTTCTTCTCCGGTCAGAACATACTCTTCATATGGGATATCTCCCATGGGCAAGCCCGAGATCTCGTGCATCTCATGGAGGGCGAAACCCAACTCGCCTCGAGGACAAAAGACTGTACAAGTATCGGAATTGTACAATTCCAATAAAGCAAAGAAATGAAATCTGCTTGCGGGAATGGCATGCTGAACGGCCCTGATAGCTCGATACAGCCCCGCATGATGAAGCTGATCTCTAAATGATCGCAGAAAGAAGTCGGTTAAGACCGCCCACTCTCCTTTCGAGGAGCAGTGAACCCAGCCCGGGGGACGAAAATTCTGAACAGGAAACTCTCCTTGCGCATTGGTAAATCGGTGCAGGAAAGTCTGCGCAATTATGGGAACCTCGCCTCTGGGGAGGTCATGTTTAAGCAATCCCGGCAGCAATCTGCGAAAGCTCTTCCCATTACCACGAGGAAAATCACCTTGAGCATTGAAGCCCCTCAACAAGACACCGTCTTATGGCCTGTTTATGTGCCAGTCCATTTGCCTGGGCACAGAAAGAGACTGAAAGAATAAAAATGGATAAGATCTCTCCATATTGGGGAGAAACAAATGGCGACCTTAAACTTGGCGAAGCCACTTGTAATCGCCGTCTTCCAAACCACTATCGAGCATTGAAATATGGTCCCCAAACAAAAAGACAGGTTTGAGCAACGGAGACCGATTTTCTCCTTCAAAGGAGGCATTAGTGATCAACTCTCGCAATGATGAACGAGAAGGGTGGAGAATCTTGTCTGCTCTCTCTTGGTTATCCGAAGCTGTACAGTGGGGAAAGGCATAACCAAATCTAAACTCTTTCTTTCCATCATAGCCATCAGAATATCCGAGATAATGATCCTTTAACCAAGGATTCAAAGCATAGTTGACTGCAAAAGACATTCAAATTCAAAAAAAAAATGGTAAGAAAGGGACTGCCTTTCGAAAGTTTTCTCTATTACCTCCAATCAAGGGTTCCTGTCGAACCATTATTGAACTGGAAGTTGCTCGAGGATCTTAACGACCACTGGCGGCAGCATCAGAGGAAGAAGATTTCTTTGGCATCTTTTGCAGATTGAGAAAACTCTTCGAATCAAAAGCTATGGGAGATTGAAGACGAGAAGTCTGAGGAGCTCTAACGAAGAATTCAGATTTTAAATTTCTTGAGATAAAGGCAACCTCTATCGTAAAGTGGAGGTTATATAGCCAGTGATTTGATGGCCAGGATCTCTGAACAGACGTGATATCCGGCTTAAATCGTGTAGATACATTTTCATTTAATGCGGCTCAGAAAAATGCCTCGAATCTGACGCTGTAGAAAAGCAACTGCCTGCCAGCCTTCCCGCAAAAAGCTCGCGACCCTAATACAGAGTCAGTTCCTCCTCAAAAAGTAAAGTTTGCGACCCTAATACAGAGCCGCTTTCTTCTCAAAAAGACAAAGATGAAAAGTCGCGTCCCTAATACAGAGACGTGTTCCTTCCGAAGACAGTTCGCGACCCTAATACAGAGTCATTTTCTATTCAAAGATGGAGAGTCGCGCCCCTAATATAGAGACGTGTTCCTTCCGAAGACAGTTCGCGACCCTAATATAGAGTCATTTTCTATTCAAAGATGGAGAGTCGCGCCCCTAATACAGAGACGCGTTCCTTCCAAAAAAAAAGTTTGCGACCCTAACACAGAGTCGTCTTCTTCGCAATACAAATCAACGATCCTAACACGGAGTCGTATGATCCAGAAATTGTCAATAAATGAGGCCCTAACACAGAGTCACATTTCCCTTCAAAAGCAAGAAGCAGTAGTGACGCTAATACAGAGTCACAGACTTCTGCAAATGCAATGGAGATTCTAATACATAATATTATATCCAAAGTATTCCAAAACTCCTTAAAAGTCATGAGAGTTTTTGAAAACTTTGGAGGGGGTTTTGTCGGCGAAAAAATTCTGGAAAAGCAAAGCAGATCCACGAATTCAAAGACGGAAGCCCGCAACTCATCTGATCAGCGAGTCTAAGAAACTGAGGTCCGCAAGTCTAAGAAACTGAGGTCCGCGAATCTAAGAAACTGAGGTCTGCGATCCAGACGGCAGAACAGGTTCGCGAATTTAAAGCTGAGATTCGCGACACTACTTATAACTTTCGGGTGGGGGTTTAATACAAAGTCACCCAACCCGAACAAGAGAATTGCCACCTCGGATCATGGGACTAACTGCCAAACGAATGCAGCAGTGTCACTTCGGTCGTGGGAGCAACCGCCTAACGAATATGGCGGCACTTCTCGAGTAGTGGGAGCTAACGGACGAGCAAATATGGCGGGACGTTACTCCAAACCCCCTATAAAAGGCGGGAAGCGAAAGATATACATATACAGAGACAGAGAGAGAGACATATAGAGACAGAGACGTCTTCTCCCAGAAATTACCCCTTGTAATCAAGAGTAAAGAACCCCTTTTTCTTTTCCTTTAGCCAACTGAGAGAAATTATACGGAGTGTCAACGGAGAGCAGGATCGTCCTCCATAGCTACCTAGAAACCTAGGTTTAAACAAAGAGGAAATCCATCTTCCTCATCTTCTGTAAACGGGAAACCGTTAGATTGTAATCCTTTATTGAAAGATTGTCAATAAAGAGAAATTCAATTTTCATGGTGAACACACGTCAATAGTTTCTACTAGCAATGTGATGCAAACTACTAGTAAATTATATTTTTACCCCAACCACATTACAACATAACTACATTTTATGTTTTAACTTAAGAATATTAACTTTGTATATATTTCTAACTATATATATAAAATTCCACTCAGGTATAGGTCGTGAACACAACCTACATGCATGGGTTTGATTTAATTGGATATTTAAATGCACTTACAGGTCCTGTGCTATCATGTATCCACCTTGTGATCCCATATATTATTATTTTTGGGATTCCTATATATAACTATTTGATAAGAATAACATCAATACTTGAGCAAATCTGATAATCTATGACAAACTCCTAACAATAAAATAATAAGCATATATTGTTCATAGAGGATAAGGACGGATCAAAAACAAATAATATGATATAAAATAATGTGAGGAAATATGGAAATATTAATAGATATTACTTGCAAGAATATGACAGAATCTTAAAGCCATAAGTCAAATGATAAAAATAATGGTTGCTCTGATATTACTTTGTGATGCTCTCAAATCATACTGGTAAGCCCAAATGTGTGTCCCAATAATATGTAGAGTGTCACCGGTGGGCACTTGCAATATTGGAGTGCATAAGATCATTACATCATACAATTACTCGAAAGAGATATGTAGTGCATGAATATGATACACACACACACACACACACACACACCATATATCTGAATCTATCTACCATAACATCACATGCGAGA
The DNA here is from genome assembly GCA_036321105.1 of Dracaena cambodiana. Classification (NCBI taxonomy): domain Eukaryota; kingdom Viridiplantae; phylum Streptophyta; class Magnoliopsida; order Asparagales; family Asparagaceae; genus Dracaena; species Dracaena cambodiana. Next base: position 10,721,518 of record JAYEPQ010000017.1, read on the forward strand.
ATATAGCAATATCCAAAAATAAGTATATAGAAATGATAAGTAATATATACACAAAAATATTGTTTATGTAGAGTTAAGTACAATATCAGAACAAAATAACATAAGTACTGAATATATATATGAGTGTCTGAATACTATGGACAGAAATAAGAAGCATGACACATAAATATATACAAGCCAAAATGATAAATATACAAAAAAAAAGATAAAGATTCTACAAGAAGCGGGTTACTGGCGCTCGGCCTGCTCCTGGAAATATAGATTCTCGAGGGGTGAGTTCCTCCTCCTCGGGCAGTACAATCACGTCTTCTAGATCTGAGGTAAGGTAATATCAGGTGTAAGACTCTAAATAAGAATACAAATCCAAACTCGTAAATGCTATAAAAAGCATATCAAGGTGTGTCATGCTAGTAGAATCAATGTTAAATATGTATTATATAAATCATGAAATACATAATATGTAAATCATGAAATACATAATATGCTGAATAACATGAATCATGAAGTAGATGATATATAATATAACATGATAAGGCATATGAATCATTAAGTATAAGGTATGCATAATGTAACATGTTCAAGTAAATGTATGTAAATATATCCTATTAGTTTGGAACAGAATAGTACGAGTATTCATGTATTTTAGGACTATACCGTGCATTCCCGGTATCAATACTAATCTCTATACAAGTTGGATAACCATCCCTAAGCAAAGAAATATTGAATATCCCTTGCATATCTGGAATCATGGCCACAAGTACCAGTCACTACACGAGCCGGATAATCGCCACTAAGTAAACTAAGAAATCGATAATGCCACTCTACAGATCGGAGAATGCATCCCAAACAAGATAAGGGACTCCCACAATGTATGTTTCATACCACCATTATTTTTCTCATACCCACAATGTAGTATATGCTAATTGTCAATGTATCAATATGACATATACGATAAGAATTTATGTATCAAGAGTTAGGTGAATATGAAATGATATGCACAGTGATACTGGCAAATACATGAGTTATATAATATATTTTACATGCGAGTGATATCATTTCTAGGCAATAAAACTATGTACAAATATTATGTGTCTAATTAAATATGTGTGCATATATATATATATATATATATATATATATATATATATATATATATATATATATATATATATATATATATATATATATATATATAATCAAATGTTATATGCACAAATATAGTATGTATGCCTAAACATGAGTAACTCATAGTATATAGGTTATATCAAGAGTGATTTAATATGTGTATATGTATATTATATCGTAAGTCAAATGGTATATGCATGGACATAACTGATATGCATTTGTTGCTGCAATTTAGTGGATATATTAGAATTTCAAGTCTTATTTGACTAGAGTAGAGTTGAAATTAGAAGCTAAAATTTAGAACAATTGTAGAAATTTCGATTAATGAATTTTGAATAAGTTTAATTGGAATCTTAGAATAAAAGTTATGATTATTTTATCATGGACCAATTGCTACTAAGCTAGAGCAACAGCAAGTGAATTTTCAAATTTAATTTGACCATGAATAAAATAATGTTTGAGTCTAAGATTTAAATCAATCCTAAATATTTCTATTAAATTTTTAATAAATCTTGAATGAGCTCAATTTGAATTCAAGAGTAAAAGTTATGGCAATTTACTATGGACATAATGCTACTGAATTACTGACCTACTACAATATCAAGTGATGAATTATTTTGTAGGTAAATGGCTAAATTAGGATATGTTGTAGGGAAAAAATTATAATTTAGTGAATTTTTTTTTAATAGCACTGGAATAAGGTTAATTTGAATTATAATATAAAAGTTATAGTAGTTCTAAGATGGGCTAGTAGGTATGTCTTGACACCGATACGGTACATGCACATATAACATGCATGGTATCATAAATGTAATGAAATTTAAGATAAATGCAAGTTTGAGTAAGTATAATCTTGAAGTTGGATTAACAATATATTTGGTATCATATATGAGAAGATTACATGCAGAAATCACAAGTTAAAAAGATTTGAGAGTTTATTCGTATGTCTTGTTGAATCCTAATCGGAAAAGAGCCAATATTGATATAATTGTTCTTCAAAAATGGAAAATATTTTCAAAAATCATAGTAGAGAAGAAGCACATATGCTGGAAAATGTGTCCTTATGTTTATAGAGAAGATTATAAATTATTTGAAGATGTTAAACTAAATAACAAAGCTTAAATAACCGTTTAGTGGATTTCTAGTCAACTTTAACGATAATTATTTGATGATTTATTTAAGGAAAGTTGAGAAGGAATTAGGGTATGAGCTTCGAAGAGAAAATGAAAAGAAATATGATAAGATTAAGCCTGATTTTTTTAAATTTTTCTGAATTTATTTGAGGGGTTAAACAACTACTAGAAAATAAGTATGCTATATTGTCAAAAAGCTTAAACTTCATCTTAATTATAAAGTTTTCATTGGATCAAATTCAATCAAAAAATGGCTGAAGGAAGGTTCTAGGCTGCTGGAGATAGATATGAGGTGGAGAAATAGTTAAAATTGGAAATTTATATTTAATTTGGTTATTTTAATTATATATTTGCCAGAAAATCTATCGATCTAGAATAATTTCAGAAAATTTTGAAAAAAATTCATAAGAATAAGATAAGAGGTCTCTACTCTATGTATTTGAAATTGAAAACTAGAAGAGAAGATATAACTCAATTTATTTCGTATCCGTCCGTATCAGTATTCGGACTTTCGGGATGGTACAGATGATACGAAATAAATAGATACAAGGAATTAAGGACTAAGTTTGTTACAAAAAATCCTGCAAAAATACAAAATATAAATTAGGTTGGAACTGAAGGGGCTCCTCCATGGTCGTCGAAGAAACCAGTGCGGACGAGTAATTTTAGAGGGGATATGAAGGCATGGAGTTATTGAGAAGTATAATCGAGGGATTTATTGGAAGCTTGAGTAAGGAAGACGGGTTGAGGGCATGGATTTGGATAGGTGGAGGGGATTTGGTAGCATAGTAGGAGAGGAAAAAACTCAAAAGCTTAGATGAGTCGCAAACGCAAAGATAATAAATTTATAAAGAACTTCTTGGTTTTTGAAATTATCAAAATATCTCAACAGATAATAGAGATGAGGAAAGAAAAAATAAGTTCTTTTTTTCAAAATTTTTGCTTGAAGTTATCTATTGAATGGTGGGTGAGAGAACATTTTCCTATACACATGTAGTTGAGAAAGCATGTTTTTATGATATACTAGGAGTCGGTTTAAAATATGTGTTGTATGAAGGAAGGGATAAAGAGTGGGAGACTTTCTTTTTGCTACCAAAATCATAATTTTGGTGAGTTTATAACTATATAGAAGATGGAATTTTAGAGCACGTAAGAGAAAGTGATATAGAAAATTGTACTATAGACCTCTCTGAATCAATATGGAATGAGACTTTCTTTACTCATAGTAAATCTCTCTGAACCAAAACTATGAAGACCTGAGATATGATAATGTACTTGAAATATAAATGTGAAAGTCCAAATGTCAATAATAGTTTTGAATGATCATGTTGCATATAAGGTGATTAAGGTTTATATAAAGCATGCTTGGTAATAATCCTATAATTGTAGATGAGGCTCGGAAAAGGCACCAAAGTAGCTTATGCAAGAAAGACCTCATCAAACTCTTAGAGAGATTATAGATAGAATCAATCTAAACAAGGCAATTAGAAGAGGATTCTAATGATGCAAGCCATGTTGATGACGACGCAATGGGTTGAGTTTGTTTGGAGATTCTAAAGAAGATAACTTTCGGATAATGAGCACTATGATGATTCCGAAATAGCAGAGAAATCTATAAATGGTGGAAATAAAGCACAAAGAAACTTAGTATTGAAGGCCAAAGTGGAGCAAATGATAAAAGAGACAAAAGGTACTATCTTGGTTTAATTTTTTGTTAGTTCTCTGTGTCATTTGTTGTTTAGTTTATTTACCTCATTACCAATGCCAAATTCTACTTGTATCAAGTGAGGATAATGGATTCGAAAACCTATCGGCTAAACACTTTGATTACTAAGATAACTAACAATTAAGAAGTTTATACTTTTTCTCAAACGTTCATTTGTCCTAATCAAAACCATTTGACCTAAGTCAAAAGTATGACCAATGGCATACCAATGATTAGGTGGAGAGTGGTTGGGGAATGAATCCTCAACCCATATATACTGCATTAAATGCACATCATGCACACCATTCCCTTCCCTCACCCTGTTGCATATGTATTTAAACCTAAGTCTCCTCTTTCTTCCCATTTTGAACACTCTCTTCGCTCTTCTACTTATCCATCTGCTCCAATAGTGAGGCAAGCTTGGCTCCAACCGACTCCAAGAAAAGCCTCACCAAGACTCTTCTTTAAAAGTAATTTAAGGGATCATACTTTTACATTGTCAGTTTAATTAGAAAACCCTAACCTTAGTGTAATATTAATAAGTGCTTAACTAGGAAACTATCTCTAAACTCTTTTTCTATCAAGAATATCTTCACATCTACCAATCACCGAGTGACTCTCTTCTACAAAAAACTCTTACTGTTAATTCAGCAAGTCTCGGTAAAGAGAGGTCATAACTCTCTACTCATTATACCAATTGAGTTCATTCTTGTTTTGTTTATGCTAGAGCTCAACTTTCTATAACTTTCTATATATTATTTTGCTAATCATGACTTTAGCTTGGTTGAAATCCGAGTTGGAAGTCGATGAACAACACAATGGCTCTGTGCTACCACTCATACATCCTCATAGTATTTTGATTACGATTTTTGATTTAGAAGTCCAAACAAGGTTCATTCTTCTGTGGTTTATATTAAAATTCAATTTCCTAAAAAAAATTGTATTATTTTGGCTAATCTTGATTTTAACCTAATCGAAACTCGAGTTGAAATCGATTGATAGCATGACAACTTTGTGCGGTCACTCCTACTCAGTATTTTAAACATAACTTTCTATCTGCAACTTCAATCGAGCTAATTCTAGTTTTGTTAAAAAGATGGTCAATTTTCAATAACTTACATGCTTTACTTTCCTTCTAATTTTGCCTCTAAATCCACCAAAATCAGGTTCAAATTGGTTCAATTGTATAGCACCCAAGCCCACTGGGGCCATCTGCATCGGGGAATCCCTAGCTACGCCAAGAACTTATCCATGCTGAAGGACTCCAGCTGCACTTGGGAAGCTTTCGCTTCACCAGCACAACTACTAAATTTTAAAATAGTAAAATATAATGATATAAGCATCTATCTCTTCATTTCTCTCCATTTTTACCCTCTTAATTTTTTTTTTTTTCCTTCTCTAGTCGCTGCTGGAGTGAAAAAGGTGGGCGGGATTAATGTAATAGGAGTAAAGGACCCAAATGTGGGCACGTATTTATTTTCATTTAATTTTTCCCTCATGTTTACCACTTTTGTAATTTTGGAAGTTCTTCTGGGGTATTTCTTAGATCAAACCATACCTTTAGAATCAGCTTGTGATATGTTTCATGATGTAGAAATTTAGGAGGGGGGGCAGATTTCGAGGAACTGCTACCTCGCGGCTAAACCCATCAGGTAGTGATTTTACTGTGGATCCGAGTGATGAGTTTTTATTCAGGAGCTTAGAAATTTATTTAGATGTATAGTTAAAGAGTTAATTACAATAACCCACCCATGTATTAGTTAAAGATCTCAGAAATTTATTTAAATGTATAGTTAAAGAGTTAATTATAATAACCACCCATGTACTATGGGATTGTAGTACTTATACTCCTTGTCGAAACTTAAACGGAATAAGAAAATTGCCATTTTACACAACACGTGCATTGAACGTGGTTAGAATTATCGAAATTATCCCTAATTAAACTATATGGGGTGATGTTAAACAAACCAAACACGATTCCTTTCTTCTCACAATGTCTAGAATAGGATTTACCGTTGGAGAGAAAAGGATTTAGGCTAAAGAGAAGAGATTCTTCACTGGAATTTGCCATTTCAAGTTCAAATTGTGTTCGTTGCTATAGGAAGGAAGCATATTGAAGGATTTTGAGGGAGATTTGAGGAGTAATTGAAGATTTGGTCGGATTTAGAGTACTGAAAGAGCCGAGCTCTAAGAGTCAAATAGGATTTTCGAGGGGATTTGGGTGCCTAATAGGTGAGAGTAGGTTTGTAGCTGAAAGGTAAGTAATATATAACGGTTATTTGTTTTTTGAGTTCTTTATTTTTTGTACTGAAAATTTAGTAGCTTTGAGCACTAGAAACTTTACTTATTCTGAAATATTTAAATTATGTAGTGAATTTAGGATGGGGAACTAAAAATTAAAACTTCTGTGATTTCTTCTTGGTTTTCGAGTTTAATGAGTATCTATAGTATTGCAGACTGAAAAATATTGATTTATAGTCGATAAAGTAGGAATGATAGATGAGGGACCTTTTTGTAATGCATATAATCGACAAAGCAACCTTAATGAACATCTTCTAGTTTTAAAGTTGTTATGTCTGTAGCAGGGGCGAAAGCAGGACTTGGGATTGTTATTGCTAATAAAAACTTGTAACAAAGTACTTTCATATGGAATTCTATGAACATTTTCAACATATCAAAATACTTTCATAGTTTTAAAGTTGTCATGTCAATAGATGTGATTGAATAATATATCAAAGTACTTTCATAGGGAATTCTATGAACACTTTCAACATATCCGAATCTCTATGAATCAAGCCCCGTTCTATGCATGATGGACAGGTCTTTTGTATACAGGATGATTATGATATGAATCGGCCTTGATTAGGAAAATATGGCTATGCAGTATGATTAGGATAAATAGTAATTGGGTTTGTTTAATCTCTAAACGACTCTTGGACATATGCATAGCTTAAAAGCTAATTGATTAGGATTAAATGACAATTGAGGCTTTGTATGCAGGATTCAATGGTTTAAATCTGTATGCGGATATATGTAGCTCAAACCATTTTTATCCAAGAATTATATTTGTATGCAGAAAGCAAGTGGGTCTTTTGATATAAAAATTCACCACAGTGGATTTATTTACAAGTAACGTGTAACGATCTTGTTTTTTAGCTGCTTTTAAAATGGAGGACGCTACTTAAATCTCCACTATACTACCTAACAGTCACAGGATCTTAGAATAACCGTAACTACTGCCACCTTTAGATTAATAAATAATATGTCTGAAGTAAAAATATTTTATTTATATAAAAAGTTGATTATATAAAATGACATACTGCTCTGAATATAAATACAAAAAAATCAAAAGAGTAAAGGAGAAAAGCAGTTCCCGGGAAAAAAAAGAAAATACAAATAAATATACAAGAGATCTCTAGGAAGTACTTCACTTTTTACTGTCTCTCGGTCTATTCGAGAAAGTATGGGTCGTTGATTGGGGTTGGCTCTAATTTTTCGCTTTTCAAACCTGGGTTTAGAACCCAAAAGATTAAACTCAGCAAGTAACGCAAAAAAAAAAAGAGAAGATGTACTATCACAGTATTAAGAATAGGTGATTGTGAATATATTATACTAGTGTTGGTCATGATAGTATAAATCATAGATAATATAAATAAATTTGGAATCACAACTAATAGTTAATGGATCTCATTAAGCTCTTATGTCAGATATCATAAACTAAACAGATTAATAATTAGTCATATATTTGAAACTACTACTGATGCATAAGGTGTGCACTGTTACCCGTATCATATAAATGCCCATGCATATTCAGGACCCGACCCAAACTATGAGCCATAAGATCCTGCTAGATGATGTTAGATAGATTTCATATTGTAGAACAATAGCGGATGTAACCCATCGTAAGAACTAAAATATCAGACTGTGGCTTAGTACTATATAGTGGTACTACAGTATAAGTCCTAAACACCTAACTAGAAATATACAACTTAATTCTCATATAATATGGTTCTTATCCATCATGTAGTTTCCCCCAATGTCTTTGTAATTGACATACGATACACATGAACTAGTAGAAATATCATGGCATACCAATTCAGATTGTGTATATATTCTTTACTAGAAACTTAATTCAAAAATCAATTTAATTAAGGATCACGGACACGCATATCATGAGGATACTTGGTTTCTAAGTAATCAATATATATATATATATATATATATATATATATATATATATATATATATATATATATATATATATATATATATATATATATATATGAATATTGTCATTATGTTTCCATGAATAATCATGCTATCATGTATCTAGTACATTGATAATTCATTTAATTATGTCATGTATCGGGTTCAATAATCATATATTATACTAGCTAGTCAAGAATTATCTCTAAGTTATATGATGTTTCTATTCTAAGTTTGTTAGTGTACAGTAATGACTTGAAAGTTTAATCATTGATCCTTAGTGTTTATTATTCAGTATATTACTTGGGATTCCTAAATGTAAACTTTGGATTTGTGTACTCTATTCATGATAAGAATCAATTGATATTAATAGGCTATTAATATTTCAAAGAGAGATATTTCTTGAGAGATAATAAACACAAACATAATGACTAGATATTTTATCAAAGTCATATTTCCACTAAACCATGATGGATATTGGTATGCATTCCAACATATTACAATTAGGAAATAAATATTAATACGTTATGCTAAATGTTTAAATTGAAATTTGGACATAGAAAGGAGAATGATAGAAATGTCACTCGGTTCCATCTCTTTCTCTTCTTCTTTTTCTTCTTCTTCTTCTTTTTCCTTTTTCAACTTATTTGGAAAACAATTCCTCTTCTATTTTAAATCGAAAATAAATAATCATTTGTGGCTTTAATTATGTTTGAATTGCTTTTATCTATATGTGTTTTGGTTCAAATCAATTGAATCAGTCAACATCAGGGAAGCAATGCTTTAATATGTTTAGCACCAATCTCGTTTTTTCCTCCCTATCTATACTATTTTGCTGTAAATTTTCATAACTGAAAACACTAAGGATTAGTCTAATTGTTTATTTTAAGGACCATATAAATCAAACTTCATTTCATTTAAGCACTTCAATATTCATACACCATGGTTCATGTAAATTTCCAGACAGAATATGTATAAAGTATCATTTCTCACATTTTAAATATTAATCCAAATTAGGTAAAATTTTTAGTATCTAATTACTTTCATGAACCAAATTAAAACGGTTGATCCACAGTGAATTCTCCCAACAAAACTATATAAAGTAAAGAAATACTCATTATTCTACGATTCTTGGTGTACAAGTACTAAAGAAATAAAAAGTATAACCAAATTCTCAAGTCCATCAATGTACATCAATGTACAGAGAGAGAGATTGTGTATCCTTGCCTTAACAAGTTACTATTGGATGTCCAAACTAACTCTTCCTTTACTATCGTCCCTTCGTTATGCTAGACTAATAAGATTATTATTTTTAATTTTTTTAGAGAGAAATGAAAAAAAATCAAAAATAAAAAGAAAAGAGAAATGAGGAAGAAGGGACACACAGCTATTGGAGTGAACCAAGAAAAAGAGGGAGATAAGGTAGTGAATATGTGTTTTATTTTTTTCTTTTTTTTTCCATCCATTAAGTTAAGCTCTCACTCCAACACGTAGAGTCCCTCTTTACTCTCTGTCACTCTCGTATGCCACTCTCATCTCCAAACAAAAGTAAAGCCTTTATATTTTCTAGGATATGCCCTTAGAAATTTAATAAAGATAGTGAGGTGTGTCGAAAAATATTTCAATTTATTTAATATTTTATTATTTATAGTCCCACAAATATTTTTCAAATACTACCAAATTAATAAAAATGTAGTGCTCAACAAGAGATGTTCTAGAAAATTATCCATTTATTATTTTTATATCCGAATAAAGAAATAAAATTTTGAAGTAATTAGAAGAATAATTCAATATTTTGAAATTAACAAAATTTGGTAAATTTTTTCGTGCTTTCCAAAAAAATATCTAAAAATCATAGATATTAGAAAACTAATAACCGTGAAAACCGAATGTTATTTGGAGTTACGAATTTAAAATTACATTCATCGAAAATCAGTTTGGTATCCAAATTGATCTAGGTAGCCTTAATTTGGCATGTTCGAATTCAAAAGAAGATTACGAATAATACGAATTTTGAGATATTACATAATGGCGGACATATAATGATGGAACAGTTAATATTGTTCACAGTATTAATCCTGACTATTTCAAATAGTTCGATCTTAAAAACACCATCTAAATTGAAGTATGGGGAAGGGTTTAAAGATTTATGGAAAAAGTCGAAATATTGGACTAAGATGTATATATAATGATATTGGTATCATGAGTATGTTGAATTATCATCTTGCAACTAAACATATTAAATTTTATATGGAGTACCTTATTGAAAATCCAATACTTGAAGATGAGCCTGAGGAGAATGTGCAAAGTAAATGACACAAGTAAATTTCTTCTGATAGTCAATGGGAGGAGGAGGTAATGTAGATGGATAGAATAGTAAGGATGATGATGAGTCTGATAGCGAGTTGGAGGAGGAGAGTCTAAATGATGCAAGCCATATTAATAACGGTGATAGCGAAATGAGCTTTTTGGGAGATCCCGATGAAGATAACTTCATTGACAATGAGCACTATAAGGACATAAGTATAAGTAAGATTTTCAAGAGACTAGAAAAGAATCACTGGACAAAAAAATAGTGGTGAATATCAGAGTGGAGCGAAAGATAAGAATACTGAAAGTACTATATAAATTTAATTTTATATTAGATAGCTCTATATTTGTCCCTTGTATATGATAATCATTACTCATTCCTGGAAAGTTTCACACCTCATCCTAAGAGAGATACAATCATTGCAAAAATTGAATCTCAATAGTCAGCTAGCGTACTATTGGTTTGTTATTTTTAGATTATCAAATTGATTAGTAATTTTTTCATACTTTCAATCAATCTATTTAGAGCAATTTTTGCATAGCTTGGTGCTTCATCTCTGTCGAGCTATAAGTAGTCCATACAAGTTCGAAATGGACAAGTGCTAAAATGCTATTATGAATTCTTCACTATCCATAAGGTCTTCAACTTAAATTTACTGTCATATCTGCACTTTAAAATTTCGAAAATTCTATTTGCACCCGGCATTTTACTCTTGACGCACTGTTTTAAAATTTATAAATAATTACAAGTTTGCCATTATTTTTTAGACTAAATTACCCTTATAAATTACAAACTAAAACTTTTTAAAATTTGGAACTACGACTCATCGTCTTCCTCCTCTATTTTCTCTCTAAACCCTAAATAATTTTTTTTTGGTATTTAATAAAAACACATCTCCTACAAAATCATCAATTTGATTTCTTGACCTCTTAAAATTTTTTACATTAACGTTCCTGAAAAGATTAAAAGAATTTTAAATTCTTTGATTTCACCGTGACAAGTGAAATTTGGATTTAGAATTTGAGTTTGAGTTTTCTTATACAAATGGAAAATTCCAATATGTAATTGATGTGAGAGAACAAATCTAAGATACAATTTGATTTTTTTTAGGTTTTATATATATTTGTTTGAAATTTATCGTTAATTAGTTTTTTTTTATAGGGAAGATTTTGCTTGCTGGTAGGGTTTTAATACCCGACCAGTACGTTTCTTGGTTAGTTATTAATACCCAACCAAAATATTTAAGGAGGGGTATTTTGGAAAAAAATTTGGGTGTAGAGAGTAAAATGATAGTATTTCAAAATAGGAGTTTGGTATCAAGAGTATTCATGGTACCAAGAGAAAAATGCAGTGCGCAAATAGAATTTCCCTAAAATTCCTCTGGAAGTGTTCAATTCAAAATTACAATAACTACCCTTATATTGACAATCCTAGATTTTTGTGAGGACGAACAAGAAAACAAAGTTGAAAATATTCTAAATCAATCTTACAAGAATATAACATATGAATTAATTTTTTTTATTACTATTCAAATTAAACAACATCCAAAATTTAGATAAAAAATCTTCCAAATAAGAAATCAATGGACACTAAGGAATTCTAGAAATTAGATGGAATTCTATGGACATAGAGGAATTTTTTTTTTTATTTCCTCTATGTACAAAAAAAAAAAAAAAATCTATAGCCCAACCTCTCATGTTAATCAACAAAAGATTTCTATGTACAGTTTTTCAATTAGCCATGAAAAAGGAGAATTGATGAGAAATAAGAAGAGAAAGTGTGAGATGGAAAAACAAAGAAGGTCATCCCAACTCCGCCGACCAAAGGAGTTGACTAAACTCAACTCTGCTAAAGAGTTCATCCCAACTCCACCGACCGAAGGAGTCAGCTCCGCTAACGAAAACATTCCATTCTTGTTTGTGGGCATTTATTCAAACTTATCAAATTGTGGTGTAGTTACACTATGATCCTCCAAATCAGATCGTGATACAGTTCTATCATAATCTTCCACAAATTAAGAGGTAGTTACAACCATTCAAACTATAAAAGTATTCCAAATACGTGAATAAGAGGGATCAAAAAATCAATCCCTAGAGATCACACAAAAAGAGTTTTTTTTCAATCTAAATTCTCTGTTGGATAGTCAACGGAAGTAAAAAAGCATCGCTTTAATCATGCTTCCTTCATCACACTCCTCAGAAATCTCAATTGTAATTCTCTCTTGATTAGTAAAAGAACATCTCGAGTATTACAATTTCCAAATATCAAAAAAAAAAATATTTTATTTTTGCAATAGTCTCATTCTCTACTAATATTGCAAACAACAGAAGCAATCATATGAAAAGTATCCCTTAAAGGCCTGAGTTAATGGATGATGAGATTGATATATTTGTATGATGTTGTGGGTGTAATAAAAAAAGGTTTAGATTGAAATCTGGGGGTTTTGTTACATTTGCATACAAGCGCCATTATGATGATCCTCTATAAAATGTGAAGGCTTCGAAATGGTCTAAGATTTTTGAAAAAAATCTCAAGATAGTTAAACTTAATCTAACCGCTATATAGTGGTATTGGTTGCCACCCGATAATTTGTCTGAGCCCAGTTATCATGAAGTTTGGCCCAAGAACTTGCTTGGTAATATAGGATTCAAGTCCCTAATTAGAACGTAGAGATGGTGTTCATTAGTTATGTTGAAAAGTTAAATAAATATAGAATTTGATATGTGTTAGGACTTCTTTCTAGTGGATAGTAGAAGTTCAAGATGGCATGAATATCTGAATACCTTTTGGATTATGGCTTGTACATGACATCAATGCATGCATAATGATATATGATTTATTAACAAGACATATGACATCTATAACATGATTAAGCATAGCATGATACTTAATGGACATGGTATGCGAATATGGTGACATAGTATTACAATAAATAACTTGGTTATGAATAAACGTATACATGGCCTACTTGACATGGTGATTGATACGTAATCTCTGGTTATGACATGTGCACGTTGAGATATGGATAAGCCATAATATTCTGATAGATCGTGTGTATTATGTGTCCCGATAAGAGGACGGTGAGAAACTACATGATGGATAAGGACATTACCATATAACATTTCTAGTTGGCCGAACAAGTTAGGGATCGAGGCCATTACATGCAGAGGGACGTGCATGGTATATCCACGGATATTATTTAAGATGATAGCTAAAACTATTATACAGTTAATGATATTTCCGTGTAGTGTCTAACAGTACATCATGAGTTATAGCTATAGTATGGTCGAGTTCCAGATATGCATGGACACTTGTATGATATTATTTCAGACATGCTTTTTATCCACTCAGTAATTTCTGATGACTAACATGAATGTGACTGTAACCTGAACTTTTATTATTTTACCTTCTATTTTACATGATTTATTTATTCATAAAATTTTTATGTTTTATGCTTGCACGATTGACACATGTATTACATGCCCGTATATTCTTTCTTTTATACGTTATGGGTATGATTTTCTTTCTTTTCATGTATATATACTCATTTAATTATATATTTCTAAACTAGATTGTGGAGATAGCAAGGAGAGCCTGCCCCCATTCGATGATCTATAGTTTATTGACTAGGCTGAACATCAATGAAGGATGAACATGTAGATCCTTTATTTTGTTTTTATGCTTCTTTTATTCTGAGCTGCCTCTTTCTTTTGATCTTCAATGTTGTATATATTATCAAGCAGTGCGCCAATCTATATATATCTCTTTTATGAATATATAAAAACAATAATAGTTCCTTATTATTAGCATATTATTTTTGTATTATTGGATATGATATTGGTTATAGTATTTACAAGATCCTATATCTGTAGGGTAGTCTATTAGATTTCTATAACATTTTCCGTTTTGGAGCATAGTTGTAAAACTAGGGTGCTACACATATTTGGAGGTACTATTTAGATTGTACAATTAAAATTTAGTGATATAATCTTGGAGGTTTGGGTGAATATTTCATCACCATGTATTTACAGAGATTCAAGTTCAAAGCGTATGCTAGCCCATTATTCGTGAGTATCTAGTGGTACGTGCTAAGCAGTACTGGAATGTGGAGTTGTGGGTCTGAGCGTGCAAGGGAATGTCTCAAAACATATGAACTTTTTCTCTTGATTGTCCCAAGTTGTAACGATATAATTGTGATTATTACCATGACATGCATTTTTGATATGTATTAGTTATATTATTTTGACATGATTCATGCTACTATCCCTGATAAAAAGTTTAGAGTAACGTTTTCATTCATTATATATTAATACATACAATGTTTAAGTAAGTAAACTGTCAATTCATTTTGTTTTACTATTATACATGCATAGCGTGTCTGGATGCTTTTTCTTTACTTTGTAGCTTTTGCTAGGTCGTTTTAACGATCCTGATTATGTACGTTCAAATATTGCTAACTTATAAATAACTAAAAAGAAAGACCAATCACTCTTGAACGCATACATCAAGAAAGATGAAGGAACTCAGTAGGCGGTTTCATTGAAGAATCGTTAAGATGAGAAGATTGACTTTCTGTTCTTGATTTCTTATGAATCTCGTAGTTGTTATCTTACTTTGTTATATTATTCAGACTTTATATTTATAGTTGTAATAAATTTTTTTATTTCTTTGGATCTTATCACTAAAAAGTAGAATTTTGTCTCTTTCAATAAATTCTTTTCTTTATTTAATATCAATAATTATTTAATTTTATATGTATATGGTCATATGATTATACTATTTTACTAGTAGATGTATGGGCGTAACGATGGATTGCGGGAGATCTGTCATATTGAATCCCGTCCATTTGTTCGTACATACAAACGACAACAAAATTTAGTATTTATAAGGGTGTGAATACAAAAATGTATAAAGTGAAAATTGGGAATTTCTAAACGAGCACACCAATTTTTTTAGTTAGCACACTTTAGAACTTGGTTAATATAACAAGTTTGCCATTATTTTATTTGGACAATCTTATTTTTTAACTTCTCTTCTCCATCTTTCACACCCAATGAAGGAGTTTATTTTCCAGAATTTTTTTTTGAATCCTTTAACCCACTCAGACTTGTTTGGAACTAAGGAACGAGGCTGGTGGTGGTTGCTAGCGGAGCAGATTGGAAGCAGGTCAATATTCGAATGAGAATAAAGAACTAGATGGGCTGTGGGTTATGTGAGAAGAGCTAGGTGAAAGCCTTTTATTTGGATTTGGAATGACAAGGAAAACCTCTCTTTTCAAAGAGAGAGGGTGTGCTCACTAGAAAAAATGGGCTTACTAGGATAAGTGGTGTGCGCTTTTAGAAACCCCCTGAAAATTTTGCTTCGGTTTGGGGGCATGGACATCGTGGGAAAGTCGAAAGACGATGTCTCGCTTCCAAAAGGTAAAATACTTTAAAATTGACGTTGTAATTGTTCGTAAATTTTAGTTTTCTAGATAGATAATCCCCTTTCCCTTCTTATTAGCAGGGAATTTGTGAAACTAGGGTTTCAGTTTTGGGAAGTTCTTGAATAACATATCAAAATATTGTGTGATTTGCAATTTATATGCTTATTATCGTTAGCTTCGTCACCATCATAGTCCCCGTCTTTTAGATTTTTCTCGAAACTCTCAATTTGTTAAGTACATTAACCTTTTAGATATGAAATGCAGCAGGATTCAATGAGGTTTTAGTTGGTAAATTATTTCCTTAACGTTCGTAGTGCTAACTTTTTCTTTTGGGGTAGAAATTTATTATTGGCATTCTTGTTCTTTGATGTTCAAAATAACATTGCAAATAGTTTATTTGATTAATTCTGATGCTATTATGTATTTATTAGATTGCAACTGTATGTCATCTGTAACCAACTGGTTTCTCATATTAATCTTCCTTTAATTGTACTGGAATTTGATTTTGGCCAACAGTATATATTCTTAAATTAACCCACAAATTGTTAGGTTCCATTTTTCCTTTCACGTAACTGGATGCTACTTTGTAATTAAAGTGAGATTTGCTACTTATTAATGAAGTAGATATATTTCTTGTGTACTAATGCAAGTCTGATTTATGTTTTTCAGCAACTATGTTTAAGATCATCAAGGAGATGTTGCCACCTGATGTACGTGTAGCTAGAGATGCTCAGGATCTTCTGGTTGAGTGTTGTGTGGGTAAGAATGGAGGAATCACCCTCCAACTTCCATTCATAGATTGGTTGCGCGCATACACACGAATTTGTGTTTCCTTATAGTCATCTTCATAATTTTTTTTATTTCTATCGAGTAATATTTGAATTCTGACCACTTATGTGATGCCTTTTCCAGGATGACTAAACTGTGTTTTATTGTATATTACCAAATCAGAGAGAACATTATATGGAGAGGATAGTTTCTACTTTCATTTTTTTTCTTGTGGGTTGCATGAAGTTGCTATCTTTCAAGCTAGCATGTTAATGGTTTCAATAAAAAGCACAATGATCAAATTAACACCTGCTTTTTGTCTTCTTACTTACTCTGTAAAGGTTTTTGGTGATCTTGCTAATGCCTTGACTTTTAAAATGATAGCAAATTATGGGCCTTTTTTCCATTTGTGCACTTCTTACATTTTTTTTTTTTTTTTAACAATACATTGCTTTCTTGTGAAGAAATATGGACTTGTATTAATATTTATATGAGACGCTCAGTTATGTTTCAAATTGAAAGATCGATCATGTGATTCATTTATGTCTTCATTGTGAATCTTTTGAGATTTAGATGCTTGGTACAAAACATTCATTACAGATCTACTGGCTTATACATCATGCAAAAAAAGCTATTTGTCTTAAGGTGCATTGCATAGTTAAAAGTTTGAAAAGCATTTGATTACAGTATCCTGATGTGTGTACTAGAATGAATTGAGAAGTATGATTATAGATAATAAGGGTTTGGGTTTTTGGAGTGTAGTTCTATCATGAGTACATTTGTTTGTCGCAATCATTGGCTCAATTTGACATAAATTATTAGATAAGTGGACTATTTTTGTAAAACATGAGTATATAAAAAATAATGGTGAATCTGTGAGTATATAAAAACAAAGGTGACAAGAGTAGATGGTACCTTGTGTAATGTTACCCTTGTGAAGCATAAATTTCCAATTAATATCTAATAAGCGTTTTAGATGAGACAAGACCTTTGGTAATTGGTAGGGTCGTTGCTGTGTTTACTTTAAATTTATAATAGAAGCAATGTTATTTTAACAAGTGTTTACTTTAAATTTATAGTAGAAGCGATTTTATTTTTGAACAAGTGCAGTATTTTGAAGGTCGTGGGATGGGACGTAAAGAGTCAAGCTCTATTATCTTTCTTGGTGTGCTAAAATACTCAGTTTGCTTCCATACCATCAAGATTATGTTTAAGGCTGTTAACTGCCAGAATTTGAACTATCAAATCTATTTCGTACATGGATAAGGATTTTATTCAAAATTTAAATTTGACTTTTGAATTGGAGAATATTTTCTGATACTCCTTTGCTTCTGATTCTGAAACTTTTAGACTGCAGAGATGAATATATTTGGTATATAAGGTATGGTTGATTCTTTATCTAGTAAAAGGTGCCTTAGAACTCTTGGTTTGAGTTGTTGGACATAATGTCATAAGTTGAAATGACTCGACTCCAATATGACTTATTTCAACTTGGATTTCAAATATCTAAAAATCCTAGTTCCTGGCCTCACTGATGTTTGATTGTAAGAGCTTGAGCCTATATCAAGATTTACACACCTCAAACTTTCAATTATTTATGAGCAATCAAGCTTAGATAATTCATGCCGAAGTTAAACTATATTTGCTTTTCCACTAGTTTATTCTGATGTCGAGTTTGAGATGTGATCTTCTTTGAGCATGCTACTGTCAAGTTAAGTTGAACTGATTGCGAAACAGTTATTCTTAAATAAAAACTACAACCTTAATCTTAAGGTTATTTTATCTTTTTATTGATGCTTCTATTTTCGTGTTTCTGCCTCTTGTTAGCCAATTAACCATCTTTTATATTTCTTCAGCAGAATTCATCAACCTTATTTCTTCAGAATCAAATGAAGTGCGTAGTCGCGAAGAAAAAAGGACAATTGCCCCTGAGCACGTCCTCAAGGCTTTGCAGGTTATGTTTACCACATTTTACATAACTGAAAATTAAGTTCCTGTCTTTTTTTTTTTGGATAGCTACTCTTTTGTGTTTATCAATGAAAACAATTATATCATTTTTTTTACTCATGTTTTTTGATTCCGAAAGGTGACATTTAGCGTTATTGTACCTGCATTGTTGCATATCTTATTTGGATTGGCATAGAAAAGTTAACAATGACTAAGAACACCTTACAAGTTCTAATCTGTGCGAAGGTATGCTCCATTAATGTAGCATTCTGGAAAGCTCCTAGCAATTTTCTGCACTTGTTCAATCGAACAAGGAAATTTGTTCTTTCCACACTTCCAGTGTGCTGTCAAGCATTTTACTGATGGCTTCATTAATTGAATTAAGAACTAGTTAGTTCCTGATTTCAGACAAGGACATGCTAGTACTTGTCCTTGTTAGAACATTAATGTCCATGTGTCCCTTATGGTGCAGAACCAACTAGTTTTATTTACTGGAACATTATACTTTAGGTGAAGTATGTTATTTTTCTTATCAATTTTTATTGTACTTTAAAGTTTTTCTTCTGTATTTTTGAGGCCACTGAATAGAAAAAGAAAATCAAACATAACCGTAAATGTTTTTATTAAAGTACAATTAGGGAACGTGCAATGCATTTGCCGACATATTCTAATGGTGTTATTTTATATAGCAATGTAATTTATTGTGCACCGAGTGCATGCTGAGAAAAGAATAAATGAATAAAATTTATAAATAATTTAGCAAGTAGATGATTTTGTTTTAAGCATTAAACTTCTAATTTTCAGTTCAAATATTTAAGAAATATAAGCCTATGTGAAATAAGAGAAAAGAACTATTCAAAAAATACTTGATTTCAAGAAAATAATTAGGAGTATTTTACAAAGAGTAAACTAAATTTGTCTATGAAAGATCCTTGTGCTAAATTTGTCTAAAGAAATATTTCATATTATTCTTGAAGTAGTCTTTTTTGGTGTTTCTTTTAAAAGTAAACCTTCTTCCTGAAACAACTCGAATCATAATAAAAAAGTTGAATAAAATCTACTTCCTAAGAGCAACTTGAATCATAATAACCATATACTTTCTTTTGAGCTCAAATCTTAGTCGTTGACTAGCTCTATAAATATACAAATTTACGTTTAATTAGTTACCAAGTCAAAGAGTATGTATAGTTTCACTTACTTGAGCATAACTTTTTGATCCCTACACAAATGACATAAATTAGCATAGATAGGATGGATATATATCTCCAAGTTTTTCAACGTGCTTAAAAAACCTTAGATAAAAAGAGTTGTCACCTATAAATTAAATAGAGATATCCCCAAGTTTTAAGTTTTTAATAAGCTTATTAATATTCTAATATGACTAATATTTAAATCAATAAATATCGACAACTAAGCAAAAACAAAATTCCAGCCATGCTCATTTTAGTTTTAATTGAACCTAAATCCAGAACAAATAGTACAAGTTTCAACATATTAAATAATCTTTTACAAGAACAAGACCCATTCCCAAAAAAATGAAATTCCATATGAGTTAGCAATGAAATCACAGTAATTGTCAACGAATATGGAAACTTATCAAAACTATCTTTGTCCGTCTTGAAAATGGAAACTTATCAGAACTATTCTTGTCCATATTGAAAAAAGAGATTCATCACAACTATTCCTTTCGTTTTTTCTGAATCCTTCTGGGTTTGCAACTCTTTGCTAGAGAGGGATGAGAAGTATGTGGTACCCATTGCTTGAAAGTTGAAACTTCTCAACTCATATACTTCTATTAATAAAAAACTCATGACACATCCCAATAATCTCACAATAATTTTTTTGAAAACAAATAATATTTATTTTTAGGGTTATTATGATATTCAAACCTTTAATATTAAGAAAATTACTCCCTAAAACATAATATTAGCTAAATGACCCTCCAAATTTTGGAAAGTTAGAAAAAAATACCACTTTGCTGATAGTAACGACAGGGAATAAGCCCTTGATATTCTAAAAATACCCATTTGAACCCATAAAACCCATCCTTAGAAACTGACAATTTTGCCCCAAAATACCCCAACCTCTCAATTCTACCCCTTCTTCCTCCCCGTCTTAATTAATTCTTCCTACCCAATGTCAAATCATCCATGTTCGTTTTTATTTATGAACATTCACAGAAAAAGGACAAAAAAAATAAAAATGAAAGCAGCGGTGTTCCCTTCCATTTCTATCTCGATGTACATGATCCCTCCCCTCCTCTACCCTTTGCTCTCTTACTTCTCCACTCTTTGTTTTCATCATTTTCGTCTTATGGGTCACAAGGAGCATATTTCAAACATGAGAAAAAAGAAGAAAATACTTCAACTTTGAGAGAAGCACTTCAGAGTAGAAATAAGTGATATCCAAATTGTAAACTTTGATTCCATCAACATAAAAATAAGATGGAAATAAAAGATTGTTTTACCTAGGATAAGGGTCTGGCGAGGCGCAATTGTGAAGGGAGAAAAAGGCTAAGAATCGCTTCTAGATGGACTGCTCCTGATCAAGGAGCCTCTTGCAGAGGAATTTCTCCATTTCGGAAGAGGATTCGAAGCAATTTTGGCATCTCGTGGCCCCTTTTCCTTCAAGTTTTGATGTTGATTTGTTGGAGAGAAGAAATGAGAAGTGAGGGGCCGATGGGAGGAAATTTTTTTCCTCATTTGTTCCTTCTCCTTCTCTTAGTAAATGGGAATTTTCCTCTTAATAGCAAATCTCTCTTCAAAAGTCATAAATTATTCCATCTCTATATAGAGGAAGGAGGAAGGGGAGGAGGGAGTGAAGTTGGCAGTGCTGGCTAAGACTAGGGTTTTGCCTATAGTGGTGTTAGAGGTACAAATGGTGAAGATGGGGTGATTTTAAGTCGAGGGAGTGGAAGTGGATGTGAAAGAAGGGAGAAAATGGCAGCGGTGGTGATGATAATGGTGAATGAGGCGGAGGGAGTGGGAAAGCATGTGGCTTGTGGAAGAGAAAAAGGGGAGGAAGGAGCTCGGCGAGGGAGAGGAAGCAGCTCGATGAGGGAGAGGAAAGATAGGATGGCTAAGTTTGGGATATACTGAGGATTTCATGCTCTTTCTTTCAGTTAACTAATAGAGGAATTTTTTTTCTGACTTCTCAAGATTTCGAGGGTCGATTAGCTAATATGGTATTTGAAGATAATTTTCTAAATATTAAAAGTTTCATACTTTTAAGAAACCCTTGTTTTTGTAAGCCAGTAATATTCTAATCTCAAATCTAGAATCTATTCTTAAAACACAATAATTTTTTAATTTGTCTTTGCTCAAAATTCTAAACCATTAGTTCTGCTAATGCTTGTTCTCTTTTCTCTCCTGTCCACTCAGTCCCAACTCAAATTTGGGTGAGGGCTGATCAGTAAGAGAAATGACAATAACTTATCCTTTATGACCTCTCTATATTGCTTTAAATCGGTCACTACTGATGTGTAGCAATAAGAGAGATAGCAACACATATTAATGGCAAAAAGTGTACCGGAAAAGGAAAAAGACAACATGATAATCCATTATTCTCTCCCTTATCCTTGTTCAGGTTATCATCTCTCTTATCAAAATCTCCTTGAAGATTTAAGTTTCAATAAAGCTGTTGTTAGCCTCAGGATCATAGCATCATGTCAGGTGATTCACCTCTTTCGTATCCATTAGGGTTGATGTCCGCATACTTATCAGTAACCAAAAGTGACCAAGTTAGGGAAACATCAGCGGGTCGGGTAGGCTAATTCAAGTCCAATATTAACCTAAATTTAAGTAGGATTAATTTAACATAAAAATTGGATGACCTAAATTTAATTATAATAATTGATGGGTAGGATTCATTGGTGTACCTAAATCCAATTCTATCACAATTGGATTACATCAAGGATCTGCAATAAACCCATTCTTATTTGCTATAGTGATGAATGAGCTTACTAAAGCCATTCAGGATGAGATACCTTGGTGTATGCTATTTGCTGATGATATTGTCTTAGTTGATGAGACAAGAGAAGGGGTAAATGCCAAATTAGAGTTAGGGAGGCATATATTAGAATCTAGAGGTTTTAGATTGAGTAGATCTAAAACAGAGTATATGGAGTGTAAATTTAGTAAACGACGGACCATAGACTATAATACTGTAAAACTAGATAGGTAAGAAATACAAATGAGCAGTCAGTTTAGATATTTGGGTTCTATTATTCAGAATGATGGAGAGATCGATAATGATGTTAACCATAGAATACAAGCTGACTGGTTGAAATGGAGGAGGACAATCGGAGTTTTATGCGACCGTAACATTCCGTTAAGATTGAAAGAAAAATTTTATAGGACTGCTATTAGGCCAACTTTATTATATGGCACGGAATGTTGGGCTATAAAGAAACGTCATTCACAGAAGATAAGTGTAGCAGAGATGCACATGTTCCGTTAGATATGCGGCAAGGAGAGATAGAGTGAGAAATGGAGATATTCGTGTTAAGATAGGTGTAGCTCTTATCGATGAGAAGATGCGAGAAAATTGCTTACGATGGTTTGGTCATGTGCAACGTAGGCCTACAAGTGCACCAGTTCGAAGAGGGAAGTTTATCAATGTAGGACAAGTTAAAAGAACGAAGGGAAGACCGAAGAAAATATGGATGGAGGTGATACGCAAAGATATGGATTCTAGAGATTTAAATAAGGAGATATTACTTGATAGAAATGAATGGAGAAGGAATATCAAAGTGATCGATCCGGCGTGATTATTTTTTTGATTCATATAGCCTACCCCAAATACTTGGGATAAAAGGCTTAGTTGTTGTTGTTGTTGTTGTTGTTGTTGATGGGTAGGATTCATTCCCGATAGAACCGACTTTTATCATTGGTGCTTTTATAGCAGTAAGGATAAGTAAAAAATTAATATAAAAATCTAATAGAATGCTTTTTCTAATCAATCTCCATGACTCAGTAACCTATTCTAATTTTTGTTTTAAAGAACATGCTTATGCTACTTGAGTATTTAGTCAATGAATATTTAGTTTCTAATCAAATTAGGAATCCTAAGTTTCTCTACTAATAAAAGTCTTAAAAATAATAGTTAATAATAGTAACAGTAATGACTAATTGTAAACTTTATACTTTATAGTTCTATGTAATTAAAAATATCCTTTTGTGGATCTTTAATTTTCTAATCATTCATACATTAATTATTCAAATCTAATCAATTTCGGATTTATAATTACTCTAATTATGATTTGGCGTGGCTTTGGTTATCAAGTCTGGTATTCTAGATTTCTTACTATAAAGATTATGACTTTTCCTAGTTCTACTCTAATCATAAACCCTTCCCATATAATTATTTTTTTAAATTTAATAAATAAAAAATTCGTTAATAGTCTAGTAGAAGTTCTCATGCATCTCTAATTCTTAAAAATTCTGGCAAAACTATTCATTTAAGATAGTTAAAAAATTAGTCAATCTTATTCAAATAAGGATTTTAAATTAATTGAATATCCTAATTAGATAAGAAATATTTAGCGTGATGCTACAAGAGTGTTCCTCTGACAACTGCAAAAGCTCAGCATTCCCCGTATTTATTTCCATTGAACCCCCTGTGTTGATCTTCCAGGTTCATGCATACCAAAAATGAGGTGTATATCATGAGATTTTCCCTCAGATATCAACTAACAAACTTAAATTCTCAATATGTACTAGTAAAGATAAGTAACTTAACAGTAACAGTTAAGCAGCTAAACAAATACCAAGTAGTGAGAAATATTGTCCTTTAAATTTAAACACCTTAATGTATTCTTATTAAGGAACAAGTGTTAACTATGAATTGATAAAAGATAAAATGACATAACATTGAACAACTAAACAAGTGCTAAACTGTAAAATAAATAACTTCATGATTCTGGTGCATACAAGAATTATTCTGAGTTAAAATGTTTATGGGCTCTATGCTCCTGCATAATTATTTGCAGGATGATTGTGCAGCTGGCTGCATAATGTACTATATGCTTAGGCCACATAATCTGTGTTTTACAACAGATGCAGAAGTCACACCTTCGGCAAGGTGCAGGTTTATCTTTTGATAGAGATCAGATTTTTGATTTGAGATAATTTTGAGATCTGATAGGATTTGATTTAGTTTCATTTAGTTTGATTCAGATTTGATAGGATTCTATTTGGATTCTGTTAGAATTAGTTTTTTGGATTTTTCCTATAAATAAGCTCTGTATGAAATTGAATATTGAATAAAAATTGAATTTTGAAAAACTGCGCGTATTCGTTGTGTTCCAAAAAAAAATCTCTCGTAAATTCGTTGAGAGTGGGCATGGATTTGCCCGGGTGGATTCCCGAACCCATTGTTCTTCCCAAATCTGTCTAAAACCCTAAATTTCCAAAATTCTAACCCTAATTCACCTAGTTCTGCATCAAATTGGTATCAGAGTTTAGATTTTCATCTCCATCTTCATCTTCTTCCTCCTATCTTCATCTGCTTTTATTTTATTTTAGTTTTCTATTTTATTTTTAAAAAAACTGAAAAAAAGAGAGGCTCAGTTCAGATCTGAAAGATAAGAGAAAAAAAGAGAAGAAAAATCAGATCAAGAAAAAAGAGCGAAAAAATTTAGATCTGAAAAAAAATATATATCTTGTTCAGATCAGTTCTGAAAGGAAAGAGGAGAAAAGAATTTGGGTTTGTTTTGATTTATTGGGTTTGATTCGGATTTGAATTGGACCCATTTAATAAATCCACACCCAAAAGTTAAAGAAGTTGGGTTTTATTTCAGATCTGACCCGACTCGCAAGCTTCAGAACCAATTCATTTCAATTTTGGGTCAATCCACATAACAATACAGATCCATTAAGATAGTACAGAACCGTTAAGGAAAATTTGGAGATTTGAAGCCAATTTGGAGTCTGAATCCGTACCAGATTCGAGCCGCCCTGTGTATTTCGTTAACTTTTTGAGCTAAATTTTTGAGTTGATTATTTATGGGGTTCATATTCTAAGGCCATTACATCAATACAAATGATAAAATATCTTGAATTGAGCGTGATATGTATGCTGCTATACCAGTTTTTTATGGTTTTGACGATCAACAAAATTATGAATATTGGAAACATTATCTTCAAGATTTTTTTAGATATTTTGATCTAACAACAATATAGAAATGTCGTTACGCCCAACAAAAGTTAGGTGAAGGTTATACTTGGAGTAGAGAGTATAAATTATGTTTGAATTGGGATATTTTGCGACGTTTACTTTGTAATCAATATACTCAACACCGCCTTTCAAATTTATTATCTCACCAGTTTCTATTGTCTAGGTACAAAACTATGACTGATGATGAAAACTTCAATGTATGAGTAATAAACTTGAAAAATGCAAACGAATACTTGTCAGTATCAATAAAAGAGAACAATCATGTCTTCGAAAGTACAATAAGTAAAAGGATGAAAAAAATTAAATGGTTAACGATGATAATATCGCCAATAAGGTCGAAATAGATATTCCTACTTTCGATGGTGAATGTATTTTGGAGTCTATATTGGATACAAAAGTTTATGATGATTCACTGTTAATGCTAGATGAAATTTCCTTTCTGTCCATACAAGTTGAATATTCAATGGTTCAAAATTTCAAACGATCCTTCAACAGAACCAATTGCGAAATTTCAGCTACATGTAGATGCATCTAATGATCATAGTTATGAGGAGAAGCCAACAGAAATACCTCCTACTCTCCTATATGACGTGCCCATAAAACCGATAGTTTATTTAGAAATTCTCTTATTAAAATTTCGTAAGAAACTTCGTCGACAATTCGTATTTACCGATAGTATTTGTAATCCAGCTACAGATATATAAGAAGTACAGGAACTTCCAGTCCAAAGAGAGACTTCAGACAGAAAAAAAATATTGATGTTAATAAAGTAAAAGTTTTGGTTTTCCCTATAGTTTTTTTTCCAAAAATTGTGAAGAAGTTACATATTCCACGTACAGATTTCTATAAAGTTTCGATGAAAATTGTTTTCACTACCTATAGCCTGGATATTTCATGGGATCTTTATTTGATTACTTTCATTACAAGTGTCTTTTCAGATCTACCGTGGTTTGATATAAATTCACTAAAAAAGTTAGTTTTTCCTCTACTTTGGTTCAGATGTGATGTACGAACTACTGTTCCTCGATCACTACTATGGCCCAATTGGAATACTTTATAGATGCATATCAGTTCAATCCGGATGTGTTTAACAATTCTTATTTCTGCATTCATCAGTAATAAATGCTTTGAAATCGAAGAGAATTGATAGAGATCAAAATTTTAATTTGAGATGATTTTGAGATATGATAGGATTTGATTTAGTTGATTTAATTTGATTCAGATTTGATATGATTTTATTTGATAATATTCTATTTGGATTCTGCTAGGATTAGTTTTTTGGATTTTTTTTTTATAAATAAGCTCTGTATGAAGTATTTTGTAGACAATTGAATATTGAATAAAAATTGAATTTTGAGAAACTATATGGATTTGTAGTGTTCAAAAAAAAAATCTGTTCTCATGGATTCGTTGAGCATAGGCGTGGATTCGCCTAGGTGAATTCCCAAACCCCTTGTTCTGCCCCAAATCTATCTAAAACCCTAAATTCTCAGATCTCTAACCCTAATCTGCATCTGTCCTGCATTAATATTTGATATCAAAAGGATGTTTTGTCTGTGATCCTTCTGAGTATTGAACCCTTTAACCTGTCTTATCTTTAATGTTGGATGCGATAGCTGAAAACACCTCCGTTTTCTATTGTCAGACAACATTCTACTTATTCTGATTATTGTGTACGATTTCACCAGGTTCTCGGATTTAGCGAGTACATCGAGGAGGTGTATGCTGCTTATGAACAACACAAACTTGATACTCTGGTTCGTATCCTAAGTTGCTCTCAAGTCATTTTCTCTTATTTATATCAAAAAATACAGGCCATTATAATTTCTAAATAAACTTGTAAGTTATCTTCTTCCTGTAACCAAACAAGTCAAGAGAGTTTTAACCCTAAGATACCAACAGAGTGAGAAACTCTGCTATATAGTAAAATGGGCATATCTATTTGTAATGGTGTTTTGTTACTGTTGGCTGTATTTGCTATTTGCAGGACTCCATCAAGGGCGGAAAGTTTAATGGTGCCGAGATGACAGAGGAAGAAGCATTGGCAGCACAACAGAGGATGTTTGCAGAGGCTCGACAACGAATGAATAATGGAGTTAACAATGCGCAGAAGCAGTCAGGCGTGGTCGGAGCTTAGAGAGCTAACCTCAAATGTTCAAGCAGCGCACATAACTACCTTTAGAGAAGCATAAAGATTGATAGTAATCTCTGTATGTGATTGTCTCGTGGGATTAGTGTACAAAGAAAAATAATTGGTGTTTCTGGTCTTATTTGATAAATTTGGAAGAAACTTTGACATGGATGCATACTCCTTTTGTTACTTGTGTAGCAGTGTATGCAGTCATTTATATATTTTCATATATTGGAAAGTACATGCAAGAAGCCGATACCTTTCCGTTGCAGTCACTGATGGTGATGGTCTCGAAGATTGGAGTTTGCATAAAAACTGCGAGCAGATTGTTCAGTTGAGCGTGGGTTGACGGAACTGACTCATCTTTGCCTCCATGGCTTCCTGATTATGATGCTCTGGATCTGTAGGGAGAATATTGAAGTCCAGTGGTAAGGGTGCAAAAATATCCGAAATTTGATCAGTATTTATTTCTGGATTCATCTGGAGTGAAATACAGATTTCATTTGACCTCTTATCCGCGCAACAGTTAGAATGTAGATCCGTAGTTAATTGTATATTTCTCTGAGAAATCGAGATATTAGATATCCGTAGATTTAAATTATGAATCACTATGATAGTTGAAACTCTCCCAAATAGTTAGCCTCTGGGCTTCTGACTAAACTGGACCGTCCAGCTCCTACAGAACGTATCACTAGAATGCCTCGAGAAGAAGGGAGAGCTCCTACAGAACAGAACATATCACTAGAATGCCTCGACAAGAAGAGAGGGCTAAGCTGAGCAGAAGGGTCTTCCATCAAAAGAGATGAAAACTACTAACCTCAAACTTTTGTGAACAAGTCATAGATAATGAACAAGGAATATTTTGCTTTCTGCTAAACAAGATCTGAACTCATGATTCACTAGATAGTGTTATGAGTATTATAATTAGATTACGTTTCGGAATGTCAACTGGTTACTCGAGTAAATTGATCCCGATCGTTCTATCATTTGCAATATGTAAACAAGTATAGTTGAAGTTAGGGCAAATTTGGATCCCGAATGGAACATCCATCGTTGTTTGCAATATGCAAACAAGTATAATTGAAATTTGGGGAATTTTGGTTTAATCTCCTAATTTATAATTGGTTTCGGACTAAACATCTTCTCAAAAATATGTAATACACACCTGAGTTGTAAAAAACTACTTTAAAAAAAAATCCCGCAAACTCATTTTATTTGTATTATAAAAAAAAAAAATACCTATATTGATAGAGAGAAAAAATAAATGCCAAAATGCTTAAAAAGAGTATGACAAAAAAATAATTAACATATCCATTTATTTCAATTAGTTTCTTAATGACATATTTTATTTTATTCCAAAAAGTTTTTTAATGACATTTTATTTTGGAGGGTTACCAAATTATCTGAGGTCACTCTCTAAAAAGATTGAGTTTTTTATTTTATCCAACCTTAAAATATAGCTAATTATCAATATATGTATATTTTGCACTTTAGAGTAAACACAAGTTAATGAGGTGGAAGAATTTTTTTGATATATTTTTCTTGGTACTCAGAGGTTAACTTACTCCAAATCCAGTTATAGAATAAGGCGCTAAACCAAATTTTCCCTTGCAACTGTCCCAAATTTACTGAGTATACCATGATGCATGCAGTTTTACAGTCATATTCAGTTGACAGTTGAATCATCTGCATTAGATTCAAATTCGAAATTTCACATCATATGATACTGAGTTCTCATATGATAGTTAGGTCTCTATTTTACGTTCTGACAAATACAAGATACACGCTGACAATACAAGAAATTCTTTGATAGACAATACAAGATACATGCTGACAATACAAGAAATTCTTTGATACATACCGACAGTTCAAGAAATTTCCTGCAATACACAAGAAATGCATGTCAACCTGAAATGATACATATCAACAAGAAATGCAGGTCTTCTCATCATGCACGTGCATTATTCAATCCCGCAAATCTGATCTATACATGTCGTAAACATCATTTACACTTGTTCAATACGCAAACAATCTTTAAACAAACTTCAATGATTTCAACCCTAGATTGTATGAGTTACGTATATCATACTCAACATGTCCTTTATGAAGCTTTAGCTGGAGTACAGGATCATATACATCAAGATATCAGTAGAAGGAAAAAGATCCATTAAATGAATAAAATATCAGGACTTGATTTGGTAAATATTGACCTATTTTCCTATCAAAAGAGCAATAAGTAATTGTAATTACACAACAAACAATGAGAAAAAAAATTTAATATACATTTCAGCATATGCTGCTGTTACGTTACTGCGTGTTAAAGCCTTCTTAAACTATTTCCCTATAAGCATTTCTACTCACTGGAACATTAAGACATTCCTTCTTCAGTTTTAACCCTGTTCCAGAGTCTGATGGCACATAAAAGTCAAAAAGACTGAAGAAATCCAAGATATGGATATGTTTGTTACATTATTACAGGATATTCCTCCCACAATCTTTTCTGGACAATCAAAACCCTCTCCTCCTCGTTGGAGGAGAGAGCATCAACTGTCGGTTCTACTTCCGACAACCATGCATCCCATCTCAAGGCTGGCAGGTACTGATGTATATGGTTTATAACGGAGACTTTGTCTCTGACAATGGCAAAGCCATGAGGCCGCAGTATCCGATCCATCTCAATGAGCAAATCTTCAAAACCACATCCTTGCTTCTGTATTTCAGAGAACAGGAGCCAAGCATGAAGGAGATCATAGGTGCGAGGGTATGTGGAAAATGACTCACACCTGCATTGCATGAAAAGAGATAAGTCACTCAAAACCTCATCTAAGTTAATAAATTATCTCAAAACAATTTTATTTGGGTTCACAGATTAATCAAAAGTTAAAATTGATGATATTTCCTAGAAGTAAACAACAACAACAACAACAACAACAACTAAGCCTTTTATCCCAAGTACTTGGGGTAGGCTACATGAATCAAAAGAGAATCATGCTGGATCGATCACACTAATAATCCTTCTCCATTCATTCCTATAGAGTAATATGTCCTCATTTAAACCTCTAAAATCCGTATCTTTTCATATCACCTCTATCCATATTTTTTTCGGTCTTCTCTTCGCTCTTAACTTTTCCTATGTTGATAAGCTCTCCTCGTCGAACTGGTGCATTTGTAAGCCAACGTTGCACATGACCAAACCATCGCAAGTGATTTTCTTGCATCCTCTTTTCGATGAATGCTACACCTATCCTAACACGAATATCTTCATTTCTCACGTTATCTCTCCTAGTATTGCCACACATCCAACAAAGCATACGCATATCTGTTACACTTATCTTTTGTGAATGATTCTTCATAGCCCAGTATTCCATACCATATAATAAAACTGGTCTAATTGCAATCCTATAAAATTTTCTCTTCAATCTTAACGGAATGTTATGGTCGCATAAAACTCTCGTTACACTCTTCCATTTCAACCAGCCAACTGGATCCTATGGTTGACATCAGTATCGATATTTTCATCATTTTGAATAATTGAACCCAAATACCTAAACTGACTACTCATTTGTATCTCTTGCCTGTCCAATATCACAACACTCTATTCTAGGATCTATTGTTTACTAAATTTACATTCCATATACTCTATTTTGGACCTATTAAGTTGAAAAAATATTGAACATTACATTCCTGTAAGTGCTACTATACACAACTCAGCCAACTGAAATATGCTTGGATAATTTTAGCTACGCCATGCAAAGAGAAAAAAAAAAGTTAGCAGGAATACTGAATTCTCTGAGATATGATTCTTTGATATTTTTAATTATTGTTAAAACAAACAACAAAATTTTCCAATAATAATTTCTTTGGCAGGAATATTATCTAGGACCCCACTTAGCCTGGTTAATTTTATTATCATGGAAAGATTAAATACAAAACATGCAGGGGACATGAAGCTTACCTACGCCTAACACAAACTACCACCCAGTACAATTTTGCAAGAACACAAAGAAGCTACTTTTGAACTCTAATGTTAAATTGAGTTTAGATATTGATACACATTACCTTTTGGTACTTATCTATGAAATTGACATGTTTTTCTATGTAAGTCTTTCCATAATATAACTCACACCCACATTGCTTAAAATATATAATATTTAAACTACTGCCATAACTTTGCATAAAATATATTTTATATAAACTACTGCTAAAACATTTTTCCCCATTAGAATTACAATAATCATACGGACATAAGAAAATAATCTCTTAATTTGTAATGAGTAAGATACAAGAGTATGGTAACCGTCAGTTGTGTCCTAAAAGATCGAAATAAAGTCTCAGAAATTGAAATGATATAGAGAATCAGGACAAAATCAAGAAATGCCTGATACATAACCAAGGGGTAGCAAAGGAGTGTTGAGTTCAAGACATGCCGGACATAAATGCATCTTCATGATGTCAAGTGATGGTGGAGAGTATAATTGCTAGCATGCTAGTCAGTCTTTTGATTGAACTAGGCTGCATGAACACACAAATAATCTTCCCTCAAAGTCTTACTGTTTCTTTGTTAACATGTTCAAATTCTAGAGAAAACAGTCATACAAAGCACAAACATATATATCATACTGATCTATGTGTGTGTGAATGTGCTGGTGGCATGGTCACGTACACATGCGCCTTGCATCCACGTGCATGGATGCAATCTATAAATTTTGAATGATTATTAACTGTTACAAAGTTTTGTTACAGAGAAATATAATTCTGTTACAGAGAATTATAGTAAGTAATGCCAATGTCACTGCGATTTCCAGTACTAAAATTGAATAAACACCAACGAATATCATATGCCCAGGTGAAGACTTCCAAAGTTAATGAACAACTGAAGACTTCCAGGGTGGTCGTGCAACCTAGTAGTGTACCAAGGATGTTTAAATACAGATACTTTCCATGATGTCTCCCTCAAATAGTGCTAGCTATGGTTACTTCTTGAGTTCATAGGAATTATTATAACCGGAGACCCTTCTAGCACAACTCTCAGATGGGCGTTTCACCTGGGATTGAACAAATGGCCCAACGATCTATTTTCTTTTTAATATTTTTGCTAGCAAACTAATTAGTTGCCTGCCACATAATATGCATGCAGTTGTGTGTGTAACTGAAATCATTATGCAAGTGCGCTCAAAATCCATTTTAGAACTTCTAGGATTGGAACTATATTTCCCCAAGCAAAGGGGTGCTGAAACTGTTAGTTTCAAGTTGAAAATTGCTAATATTGTGATAAAGGTATTGTACACGTGAATAGATAAAAAAATAAAAGCTCAAAAGGATGCAGTCAATAGCTATACAGCCCCTAGACAACATTTATTTGTTCTATTCTTGCATATTCCCTTTGACTTTGTCAATAAATAAATTATTTGAAAAGGATGAGCATAGAGCACAAAGTTTTAACTGATATCAATATGTATTGTGAATATAGTATTAGATTTTGAGATATCCATTACGATGCAGATCCTATAATATCGGTTCTGATATATCTAACATTGGTAATACGATATGTATGAGATTGCTGAGTCCTGATGCCATACATTACTAGCCAATACTGATAAAGGCTCCTAAATTGTTTAACCTTGGTATGGCATAATCCTTCAATACTTAAGTTATTGATAAGTCTAATTTAGCAACATTTTACTTCAAGCAATAAGATACTTAGATAGTAGACTTCTAATCATGAACATTTTCACGATTCCTCATCTTTTATGATGCTACTCCGAATCAGTTAGGGTTTCATATATTTCCTAGATTCCTCAACTGTAGATGAATTGAAAAGCAACTAAGTAATCATCAAGATCTAACACTTTGCCAATGAAAATAAATTGGCTATAGAGTGCAAGCCTATATTTAGAAGGCTCCACTTAAGAACAGAAGTTCTATAACAGCTGTCAAACAAGACTAAGCAATACGATAGGAAATAATCAGACTAACCTGTTCCAATAAATACTCCATTCATGATAATTATTTGTTTGTTGAGAATCACCATTGTCATCATCTAAGCATTTTCCAAATAAACTTGGGCTATTTATGGAACCCAAGGCTCCATGAAATATTCAAAAAAATAGTAATAACAATAATGGCCACAAAATTTAACATGATATCAAACCCTGCCAAGACAACTATAGAGGGGAATGCCATGAATATGAGAAATCTAGTTAGTGATGCAATTTAAGGTTACGCATGCATGCAGAAACTCTCCAAAACCCTTCTAGGCTGAAAAAGAGTCTAGAAGAAACACAAAACAATAGGTTCTTAATAGGAAAGGCACAAGTAAAGCCAAAGAAACAAAATATCACATATTCCCAACTTTTTGTTGTTCTGGAGACCAGAGAAGAAACGGAAAAGCAAAAGGTCTTTCAATTTGAGTAATAGGACCGACTTATCCACCATAGCTCAATACTTTGCCTATGAAAGATGAACTACACAGAGTAAATGTATAAATGAGAGAAAGAAGAAATGTGCGACTTTTGAATGGTAAGAAAGGCCTCGCTTTAAATAGGCAATTGAGGAAGGCAATGTCTGAAGCAGATCATCTTCAGACAAAAACTTCATTACAACCTGTAAATAAAGACAAATACCATCCTCTATATAAACTAGAACTAAAATATAGGATACCATTTTTAGCCACTAAAAACTCGTACTTTCATAACCCTATCCTTCTCATATAAGTTGTTTTTTCTTTTATCAGTTCCAGACCATGTGAAACTACAATCACGTTTATTATAAGTAAATTAGAGGATATATATATTTCTTTGTGTTTAAAGAGTTATATTAGGAAAAAAAACACATAAAAGCACAAACACATAACATTTCTCCTCATAGAAAATAGGTATTGTCAGATTAGACTATTATGTATTTGGGTTTAATTTGGGTTTAGTATCACATTGTTTATTGAGTGGTTTGTATGAAGCTGAGAAGCCTATAAATATATGTATACTCTAACTTACAATTAATGATTAAAATTGACTTTTGGTTCTACTTGCTTTTTGACATGGTATCAAAACAAGATTTGAGAAAAAATCTCAACCGTACGTTCCAGTTGCATATCAATCTCAACCATTCTCTCAAAAAAACAAAGAAGGGAACCCTAGCTTACCTGCTGCCTCTTCAGACTCGAGCGAATAAGCGTTCGAAAATTCCAAAGCCCCCCGCACCTCCGAACCCTCCCGATCCACAGAAGACTTCATCACCTTAGTCAAATTCCGATTCCGAAGACTTCATCACCTCCGATACCTCCGAACCCTCTCGATCCGCAGAAGACTTCATAACCTCCTGAACCCGAAGCCTCCCGCACCTCCCGAACCCTCCCGAAGGTCAATTTCATCATCTTCACTTCTAGTAGAAACCTGGTTCACTACATTCGGTCAAGAAGGGATCTTCTTCGCTTCGTTTCTTGTTCGATCAACACCTGGCTTCATTCCTTGTTTTAGATCACAACCACAACCTGGACCCTTTGGAGCTCCTGAAGGCCAATTTGACCTCCTAAAGGCCAATTTGGGTCAATTTGACCTCCCGGACAGCTTGAAGGCTGATTTGCTTGGGGCAAGGCCAATTTGCCCTCAGTTTTTTTTTTTTTTTTTTTTCTACAAGGCCACAACTTGCTTCCTGGTGTAAGCGAATCAACAACAGCAAAAGTATTTCTACTACTTCTCTGTAAGTTGGGTACTACTTCTCTGTAAGTTGGGTGCTCAAATTTTTTTTATGATATCATCCACTTCAAGTACTTCAACTACTGCTGCTACTGCTCCTAATGTCATGTCTGAGAATTTATATCCAAAATAACTTACTGTTACTACTGTTAAGTTGAATGACAATAGTTATTTTTATGGGCTCAGTCATTCAGGGTATTTGTTGGTGCTCAGAGAAAAATTAAGCATTTACTGGATAATCCACCAAACGATAACGATCATATCTATTCTGATTGGCTTGTAAACGACTGTTACGTGATTACATGGCTCCTTAATAGTATGAAAGAAAAAGTATGTTCTAGTGTTATGTTCTTGAAAACTACAAAAGAGATATAGAACACCCTTAAAAAAGTATATGGAAATGAGAAAATATATTACAAGTATTTGAACTGTATGAGCGTTTGTTTACTCTTAAACAAGATAAGATATCTGTATCTGAATACTATTCTGCTCTTCAAGGGATATTGGATGAGTTTAGGGTTCACCAACAATTGGTTACAGATCTTAACACCTTGAGATAATATCATCAGGATCTTACTATTGCTAAATTTCTCTACGATTTGAATTCTTCTTTATTAACCGAGGGGTCAAATTCTTACCGGCGATAATATTCCATCACTAACAGTGACATATTCTAGAATCTTTCGTGTTCTATTGGATCTAGTACATCAACAACTCAAACCTTTGCCACCAATAACCATTCTGTCTTATTTTCTGGTCGGGGACAAGGTCGTGGTCGCAGTCGCGATTCAGAGGGAGACCATGGTCGTGGTAGCCATGGTGGTAGACTACAGTGGTGAACGAGGATTCCATGAATATGATTACCACGGCAGAAAAAATTACACATCTGCATATTATTGGGAGAAGTATAGGAAACCAGAATGGGCACAACTGTGACAAGTAATTATTCAACTAGATCTTCTAAATCTTTTGTTAGTACAACAAAAGATGTGGCATTGACAATGAATTCTGCTAGCACTTCGATACCTTCAACAATGGTTTATATTCCACAAGTTGAATTTGACAGACTTCTCTATTTTCAATCCATCCATCGTGGCTGGTCCTCATGTTACTCATGCATCCTTATCAGGTAATGATACTCACATTGCTTCCTCTAGCCAACCATTAGTTATCGATTCTGGCACTTCCTCTTATATGTCAGGTATTACAATCAAGTTTGTCTCTCTACATTTTTTAAATAAATACCCACCTGTCCATATTGCTGATGGTTCTTTGTCTTCGGTAGTTGGTGATGGAATAGTTCAGGCTACCAATTTATTAACACTTAATAATGTTTTATTTGTTTCAAATTTTCCTGTTAGTTTGTTATTTATTAGCCAAATTATCAAAAATAATTATTCTGTAACATTCTTTCCTACTTACTGTATTTTTTAAGACCTTCAGACTGGGATGGGGATTGGTACGGGTCGTGAGCAATGGGGGATGTACTATCTAGATGCGCATCACCTACAAGGTTTGCTGCTTGCTCATCTGATTCCTTTTTATAGTGACATTAATGTCTTGGACATCCTTCTCTCTAGAGTCTTCATCTAGTTTTACCCACTGCATTTGGTATATCTAAGTTTAATTGTGAGTCATGTGAGCTCGGTAAACATCATCGAAACTCCTATCCAAATTGAGTCAATCCACGTAGTAGTGTCCGTTTGAGTTAGCTCATTCTGATATTTGGGATCATATTGTTTTCCCTCTTTTAAGGAGTTTAGGTATTTTCTTCTATTTCTAGATGATTTCTCTCGCATGATATGGATGCATTTATTAAGAGATAGGTTTGTTGTTTCTAGTACAATTAAACTATTTTATAAAGAAATAAAAATCAAATTTCTACATCTATTCGTGTTCTGCAAACTGATAATGCTATGAAATATATGAAGCTTGATGTTTCTTTATTTCGTGCTAATAATAGAATTATTCATCATATATCTTGTTCTCACACATCCCAGCAAAACGGTATTGCTAAAAGAAAGCATCGAAATATTCTAGATATTGCCTGAAATTTAATTTTTCACATGCACGTTCTTAGATATTTATGGACTGATACTGTTTTATGTGCTTGTCATTTAATAAATAGGATGTTATCTTCTGTCTTGCATGGTAAAATCCATTTTCCTGCCTTTATCTTGACACATCCATATTTTTCTTATACCTCCAGTGCTTGAATAATCATATTTTGTTCGAGATTTTTGATTTGAACAAGTTATTTTCTCGTGCTATCAAGTGTATTTATTGGATACTTTAGGATTCAAAAAGGGTACAAGTGTTATGATCTAATGTTTAGAAAGTATTTTGTCTCTGCTGATTCTACCTTCTTCGGGTCTGTTCCATACTTCCCTTCCACATCAACACACAAGTTGGATCGTTTTCTTCCTTTACCCCTACCTGTCTCTATTACTAAGATTAAAAATATATCGGTGCCTCATAAAGAGACTAAACAGGTGTCTTCCAAGAAATCACTGTTGGTATTTTCTTGCCGTCAGAAAGCATCTCCTCCCATCTCACTACCTGATGCTCCACCATTTTCAGCTGCAGGTCCCCAACAATCACAACATTCTTTTGCTCCTGTCTTTGATTTTCCCATTGCTCTTAGGAAAGGTAAACGCTCTACTATTGCTTATCACATTTCTCAATTTATTTCTTATAATAAACTTCACCCAATATTCCACCAGTTTGTCATTTCTCTTTCTTCCATCTCTATACCTAGATCTTTTAAAGAAGCAGTGTTCATACCTGCCTGAAAGACGACCATAGATGAGGAGATGCAAGCCCTTTTCAATTGTAAAACGTGGAATGTGGTTCTTTCTTCGCCTGAAGCATGTATTGTTGGTTCTCGATGGATATATACTTTATCAAATACTAGCCAGACAGACGATCGCTATATAGCTCATCTTGTTGTGAATTTTTTTTTCCAAACCTATGGTGTTGATTATTTTGAGACTTTCTCTCCTATAGCACGTCTCAACTCAATTCGCATCATCTTTTCTCTTGCTATGAATCTCGACTGGCCGTTGATCCAATTGGATATTAAAAATGCTTATATGGTGATTTACAAGAGAATGTGTATATGGAACAACCTCCAGAGTATGTTGTTCAGGGAGAGAATGTACTCTACAAACTCAAAGAAGCGATTTATGGACTTAAATAGAGCCCTCGAGCCTGATTTGAGAAGTTTTCTACTGTAATTGCTAGTATTGATTTTCAGCGTTGTCACTATAATCATTTTGTTTTTGTCCAGCATACTCGTTCTGGTATTATTCTTCTTGCCGTATATGTAGATGATATTCTACTAAGTAGGAGTGATACAACAGTTTTGACTGAAATAAGAGTTATCTCAAACAACATTTTGTAACTAAAGACATGGGAAGACAGATATTTTCTTGGAATTGAGGTGATTTATTATAAACATGGGTTACTTCTCTCACAGAGGAAGCATGCGCTAGATCTCTTAGAAGAGACCGATCGCCTTGGATGTAAACATGCTAATAGATCTGACATTTCTTTTACTATTGGATTACTGAGTCAGTTCATGCATAAACTAAGATACATATACTGGAAAGCTGCTCTGAGAGTTTTAACATATATTAAGGGCTCTCCTGCAAAGGGTTATTTTATAAAAAATATGGACATGTTAAAATTTCTGCTTTTTCGGATGCTGGATATGTAGGAGACATATGAGACAGAAAGTCGATCGTTGTAGGTAATCTACTCACACGGACGAGTAAGAAGCAAGATATAGTGTCTCAATCTTCTGCTGAGATAGAGTATCAAGTAATTGTACACACCACGTGCAAGTTGTTATGGTTAAAAAACTTGTTGACTAAATTTGGATTCAACTGGAAAGATTCTATACCTATGTACTGCGATAATTAGTCTACCATCTACGTTGCTCAAAATCCAATGTTTTACGATCGTACTAAAAGTATATAGAGATAGATTAACATCTGGTTCGAGATAATTTGGTGAAGAAAATAATATGTACTCTATTTACTCTTTCGTCAGAACAATTGGCTATATTCTAACTAAAATTGTATCACAAACTGTATTTTCTAATCTATGTAACTAGTTGGGTATGATTGATATTTATATCCCAACTTGAAGGGGAGTGTTAAATTAGACTACTATCTTGTATTATGATTTAGTTTGAGTTTAGTACTACATCGCCTGTTGAGTGGTTTTTATAGAGTTGAAGGGTCTATAAATATATGTATCCCTGACGTATAATTAATGGTTAAGATTGACTTTTGATTCTACTTGCTTTTTGATAGGTACATTCAACATTACACAATAACAAGTCACCTATTAGTTTCTTAGAGACACCCAGGTTATAAAGTTGGTCAACTCTCAAGAATATTGTGTGAAACCAAATTAATGAAACCAACAGCATGCTTTTAAGAACTCAAAAAGAGGCGGGGAAATATCACAAGAATAGGGTATAAAAAATGATTAAATAAAATGCATCTGCATGCATACGTACCAATCATGGATAGTACCAATTAAACCTCGATCATAGATTATTTTCAATTTACTAGATTCATTAACAGGAATAACATTCATCACCCAAACATCTTTATCAGTGAGAGATGCTGCGAACCCTCCAAGGCTTGCCCTCATATCCATTATATTTCTAAGAGAATTCTTTTCAATTTTAGATTTCATCTGCTTCCAATACTGTATCACTCTCCAATGCCAAACCTCCTGCATTAAAAGTACTAAAGTGAGCAAGAAACTGAAAACTGATATTTATTAAATGGACAAATTGACATGGCAGTAATAATATTCATCCTGTGACTCACAGTGTCTTCTTGATATTTATCAGAAGTAACACCGAGTTCTTCCAAACGAGGTGGTGGTGCTATCAACCTCTGTGGCCATGGAACCAGTTCACTACCTTTTGCCCTATTAACCTCTGTCACAAAATCAATTATTGTTTATGTTATCCTAAAAAGAAAAATATTGTTCAGAACAGAAATTTCTATAAAGCAACATTGATGCACGCCAAAATAGAAACAAACTAGCAATCATGATGATGAGGAATAATTTTTTAAAAACTTGGATTTAGATGGGCAAGGTCAGGATTCGCTTCAAGGTATGGCAATCAATCTAGCCAAAAAACACAACTACTACAATTAGAGTTCATAATATATATAAAAGTAGCACAAGATCTAGAACAACAATGTTGCTTAACAACTAAAATCCATAATACATAATTACCAGCCTATTTACATTTAGTACTAAAAAATATAACCTTGTCATTATCACAGAACGCTCCAAACCTCCCTACCAATCCATCT
This sequence comes from Dracaena cambodiana, assembly GCA_036321105.1. Classification (NCBI taxonomy): domain Eukaryota; kingdom Viridiplantae; phylum Streptophyta; class Magnoliopsida; order Asparagales; family Asparagaceae; genus Dracaena; species Dracaena cambodiana. Next base: position 10,762,484 of record JAYEPQ010000017.1, read on the forward strand.
ACACAACAAAAAACCAACCTGCGCAAAAAAGATAAGGGGAAAAAAAAAAAAAGAAAGAAAAAAGACAACAACTAACAAGATAAAAGGTAAATGCAAATCTGCAAAGAGAATCGTGAAACTTCACAGCATAGTGAGTTTGTTCATAAGTATCAATCGTCTACTTGTAGAGACAGTGTAAAACATGGACAGATGATCTTTGCAACACAAATGTATCAGAAATTGGAAATGAGACATGAAGACCTTAAAAAATTGACACAGTTAAATGCTCGTAATTTAGTGCCAATGCAACTGGATCACCAGCTCAATATGCATCTAGGATCTGATGTCCAACACAAAGCCAGAAAATAAAATAAATACTAGGAGTGAGCCAAATAACATAATAACTTGGCTCTGAACAGGGAAAAACTGACTCACTATATATAGCTGCACTTCAGGCTAGAAGATAGGCAGATGCATAATGGTGGCTGTAGAATGGAGATGTGAATATTTTAAACTGCACCTGACTACCAGCACTTTTAAGCGTTAGGAGGGAAACAAAGTCAACTTGATGGGCTTGGCTGCCCTCTTTGTTGGGGGGTTCAGAGGGAGGGAGGGGGCGGGGTAATGGCACAAAGAAAAAAAATTTCAATGTCACAAAGTTAAAGGTGAACAGTAACTCAAGCAACATGAATGACGCATGAAAGATGGCTGCAAGAAGAAGGATGTGGTGAGCCATACACTGGTCAATAGGTACCTAAAAATGTTTTAAAAAATGCTATTTCCCTATGAGGAGCAAAAGGTCGAAGAGATGACTACGACATACAATAAAATTCCAGGAAATGTTTCAGAGCTCAAGGCTCCAATGTAGGTCCTATATACAGAATAAGAAAATTAAGAATGTATGAAGCTCTGTTTCTAGGCTCCAGAACCATCACACACCAATGCAAACTAGAGTCTGTATAACATAAGTGGCTTCTAGTCTGAGTACAAATTCTACGAAAAAGTAGATATACAATTTCTAGATGTACATCCTTCACAAGAAAATAACAAAAACTAGAAGATATTAAGCATAGGACTTCATGTGTAAAATGGGTCTGCAACACAACAACGCTACTACAATTTCTAGATGTACATCCTTCACAAGAAAATAACAAAAACTAGAAGATATTAAGCATAGGACTTCATGTGTAAAATGGGTCTGCAACACAACAACGCTACTAATTTTGCAAAGCAGAGATTAGGGAAAGAGGATTTTCTAAATTACATCTCCTGGCAAACAGTTTCTTTAGCTCCTAGATCATGTAATGACTTGAAGAGATTGGTCGTATCTAAAGTTAATTTAAAGGACACAACAACAATGGAGAGCTAGATAATTTATTAAACAAAGGTGATATGGGCCAATTCCTAAATTTTAATAAAGACTTTCTAGTGAAGTTGGATTTGGAAAGATGTTAATCCCAATTATCCTCTGTGACACTTGTGGATGAGGAGCCGAAGAATAAAGAAAAAGAAGAAAAAAAAAACGATAAGAGAAGAGGTGAAGGAATAAAATATTAACATGTAATGGATACCCTTTTATTACTTTCTACTGATTATGCAAAGATATAAAGAGACTTTTATTAAATTTTAAGGTAATCAACCTGCAAGTAGTGCAACCATACTTGCGCAGGGAAGAATAACTCCAACAGAAAATGTTGTGATTATAGGGATTGAAATGCACCATGTTGAAATAGCTATTACAACAACATTACAGAAAACACAAAACTAACTTTTGCAAAGGTGAAAGATAAAAAACTTACAACCAAAATAACAATTTTGAGAAGCCAAAATGTAATATAAATAGCTATGGCTCATTTACCACTCATAAAAAAAGGAAGTTCATAAGAGAAGCAGCAGTTTATATGTGTCATTTGTTCACGTGGAGAAGACAGTTGACGAATATGAGTATTTGATAAGTACATTGAAATAATGAAGAATGTGTAATCAATAAATATCAATTATATCAGCAAGTTATCCAATGATTTCTAGTCAGAGGTTAACACTCCACTCAATTGCATCAGCATCTACATAATTTATTTCTTGAATGAATAAATGAATAAAGTCTTGTACACTATTCTTCAATTGGATTTGTACTAAAAAGCTGAACCAAAATAGTAGCTAAAAAGGCTTGATTCTTATCACTAATTAATCCTCACTTAGCTGTTTTCATAGTCCAGTACTATAATCAAAATATAGTTAGTGCAAAATGCTACTTAAGCAGTGCCTAGAAATTATCACAATTACCATTAAAATTTTCAAAGTTAAAAATATAAACAAAATAAGCACCAACTTAAAAAAAAAAAAAAAAACCAAATAGAAGTTATATCAATGTGATAATACTTACTCTTGGAGTAAGGCGTGATACATGCTTTCATAGGCACATTCCAAACTGCATCAGGATCTTCATCAGACCTACACAAAGGTGGATGTGTTCCAGGATCTCTCCTTGAATAGCACCCATTACTCAAAGGTTTAACCCATATCACAGTTTGATTCTTCTTAGATGCAATTTTCCAGCACATCCTATGAACAAGATCGCTCATCGCACTCCATATCCTCCGATTTTCTTCATCATGAGCATACGCTTCGGGCGAAGAATACACGAAATATCCACCGGGTCTCAGCACCCTATCCAATTCCATGAGCAGGATCCCATCCCTCTGAAGCCAATCAATCCTACATCGAGAACAATGGGCTAACTCAAATGAACGGCTAGGATATGGAAGCCTCTTAGTCCCTAGCACACCAAGCGTCGCTGGAATCCCCCTCTCAAGTGCAAACTGTATCTGGTTCTCATGTACATCATTAGGTGCAAGTGACACCGCAATGATGTCTAGTGGCAAAAGGTAAGCACCGAAGCTTGCGACCCCACAGCCTACATCAAGAACATTCCGGATGTTTCCACCATTGTTGAGCTTATCATTTGGAAACTTGAGCATCTGGGTTTTTTCCATTTAAAAGAGGGCAATCACAAATCATCTTCTAAATATTTGGAAAAGACAAATTACAAGTTCTATTGTATATGTTTTATGAGTTCTTCCTTCCTTCACATTGGGTGCATTTTTTAGATGTAGCTAAAAGTTCAAGTTTGGAGTTGTACCTTTCTCAACTCTCGTACGCTAAATTTTTGGACCCATGATCCCATTTTAAGTAATTTTTATTACTACAATTGAAAAGAACTTTTGAAATCAAGCCAAATAAATAGTAACAACTCCTTCATCTAATGGCCTTGATACCTGAGCAATCGCAACAATGTACTTATCGGCCCCGGCATGGAAGTGGGTCCCACCACCGGGAAAGTTGATCTTGTCTCCGTTGACCACCATCCACCTCTGGTCCGACTTCTCATCTGCGAGGTGAGTATGCGGAATATTGGCCTTCCACACCTCGTCCCGGCTCGCCGGCCACCTTATAGGAATCTTACAATACCACACATATAATATATAAGCAAAAATAAAAGATATAAATCCAAACAAATAAACCCAAATTCTTTGCTATGGCTATGCTTACCTTGTATCCTGTTGGGGGAGGGATGAGGCAGTTAAATCGTCGGTTTCTTGGGGGGCAGTGGCGCTCGTAGTGCTCCATGACGGCGAGGTTGGGCTTGAGCTTGAGCTGGTATATGAGGTTCCGATCCAAGCAAGGGATCAACTCCGAGTACCTCATATCACATACCTAATCCAATATCTCCAAATCAAATCCAACCTTTTTCCAAACCAATAAACAACATCAATCAAGAGAAGATATATTAGTTAATTAATTATATTTTTACAGGGAAAGATTTGAGGAAGTGAGAGTCGACGGCTGAGGTTGCCGGATCATTGGAGGAGGCGTCGACGAAGCTGGCGTAGACAGGTTCGTCGTCATGGTGGCGGAGCGTGGGGGCGAAGGAGGTGCCGTAGTAGACGCAGAGGAGGGCGAGGGCCACGATGAAGGCGAGGAGGAGAGAGGAGAAGATCTTTCTGCTCATTCTCTCTAACCCTCTCGCCTACCCGCACACCCGCTCAGATCTGGGACTGGGGCAGTGGATGATGATGATAGAGTCGGCAGGTAAAATTAAATCGGAGAGCGACTCTTTAGGTTTGATTGCCAAAAACGGTTTGTGTTGGACTTCGAAGATGAGCCTACTTTTTGTCACCCTGCCCGATTTGCGCGCTGTGGACTTGTGAGAGGAAGCAGCAGTTGCAGCAGCAACAGCAGCAGCAGCAGCCAGCTGGTTCGCTTCCCACTTGCTTGGCAGAATGCGGGTGGGTGAAGCCTTTAGGCCCAATAACTGCTCTTAAGGGCCTAATAATTGAGTTATTAGAGTGGAGGAGGGCCCATTGGCATGTTGTCTGGTAATTGCATGTACAATGTTTTTAGGGATTCGGCGGATTAAGTAGGCTCACGTGAATGGTGCTCTTCGACAGGCATTTGCAATTTCTAGGAATTTATTGTCCTCTTGCATCCGTCTTTACTGCCCACAGGCCCAGACCTCCAAGTCAACTCTAAGTTTGGGAACTCCACTCCTCGTGGACCCGATAAGGTAGATGTTGTTGCCCAAATTGCGGACTAAATCCGTGTCAATTCCACGATCAAACAAGGATAGGATATCGCACTCGAGTCAGAGTTATGGAAATGGAAATCAATAACATGCCATGAAATTGTTAACGATACACAGTTGAATGAGGTTTAGCTAAGAAGATTATCTAGCCTATATTTTCGAGGAAAGGTCGATGGATCGATGAGATTTTATATGATTTTAAAAGAGGAGAATACTTATATATATATGTCTGATCGATCGATCGAGAGGTAAACTAATAGTCCGTAATTTCCTTATATAATTTGAAAAGAACATCTAGATCATTCAGGAGGATTCGAGAGAGATAGAGTTTAAGTAGAAGTCAAATTGCTAAATTGGATCAATCATATGATAAATTCATGATATAGAATTTAAGTAGTAATCAAACTAGCCACTATAATTTAGAGCGATAAGTCTTTCGGGCCTTGTAAATTAAACATTTCTTTCTTAATGGGCTTTCTCGCTTGTGGGTTTGGGCCAGATTTTTTTTTTGGGTAATAACAATAGCCTCCCACTCTTGAGTTCCTTCCAATAATAGGTCTTGAAGTGCAAATTTTGCCTCTACCAACTCGAAGCATGCAGTTGGTTCGGTGACTTTAAGTTGAGTGAAAGATTTTTATAGTGACTATAGCAGAGTATTTTTTGGATGACTCTAATCTGAAAATAGGTGAGCTGTTAAAATCTATGACGAGTTGCAAAGTTTGCATTTCATTTGTCTTTGGTTATGAATAGTGTTAATGGATTGAAAAAGTATTAGCAAGGTGCACTACTCTCTCTAAGGTTATATTAGCAACTTCGAAAAAAAAACCCTAGGGATTTACATTGTTATTGTTTGGAGGACTTAAGATAGGTTGCCCTAGAGGATTTACACCCAACCCTAGGTTATTCCGCTCAAGCAATGTCTCACATGAATAAAAGTTTCATATTTGTACTCTTCCATAAGAGTTTATGGGATTTTCACTGTCCAGAAGAGTTATTGTCAATGATAGGCTATGTTTATCCACTTTAGTAATATGCCACATAAGCAGAGGATCCATGTGGCGCTCTCCTGTAGAAATTTATGGGAATTCAAGTTGCAAATATCATGTCAGTTCGATTGGTAGGAGCACTTACATTTAGACCTCGACAACTTTACACCTGTTTTTCAGAGCCAACTCATATGAATGGAAGCCCCATATTAGTATCTTACCACTTGGTTTGCAGGTGAACAGAGTTGATGGTTGTTGGAGTCATCCTTACTTAATTATTTTGAAAATATTTAAATAGATGGTGTTTAGCTTGGATGAATGCCTTAGAAGATGGACCTTAACTTATTTTAAAACGAGATCCAAGTTGAATTCCAGTGTATTAAATGCAAATTATTTCACCCTATAATGCAAAGGTTGGCGTTCAATCTCGACATTTGAGGTCCTATTTGTTGTACGCCTTATATGAAAAAAAAAAAGCATCAGAAAAGGGCGGCTTATGTTCGAAATTTGAAAAAGTGGTACCTTATATGGCTGAAAATAAATAACTACGCGAAATCTATCAATTAGAGAGGTGGTTATGTCATCTTGTAAAAGTTTCGTCAGTATTTGGGTTGCTGGAGAAAATTTTTCTCTCTCCTTTGTGATCTATTTATTGAAGAGTTTCCAAAGCTCTTAACTATTTGTCAATAAGCATCCATGTCCATTTCAAGGTTTTGATTTGCATGCGTCCTCTACTTATTTATTTGAATTTAACATCAAAATTTTCGATGTTTGCTCGGAGTACCTTGGCCTTCTGGGTCAACTTATTTTCATATATAATGTCAACTTGTTTGTTTGGCCAAAAAGAGAATTTGAACTTATTTCCACTAGAATGATATGGATCCTATATGGCATCCCAACTTTCCCTTTTCTATTCCCTTCATTTTTGAGTGGAAGTACTCTTGAAACTCAAGAAACAAGGTAATATATTATTTTTTACTAGTTTCTCATTATTACTTTTCAATTCTACTCAATTAACAAATATATTAGTATTATTTTTTATTTAATTTGATAATAAAATAATATTTTTCATATTCCACTTCTTACTTCTAAAAGTGAGCTTACAAACACTTGAACTCTATTGAACAACTCTCTTCCTAACCTTCTATTTTGGAAGCTACTTCTAATTTTCTTCTCTACTTCTGCCACTTCTAAGAGCCAAACAGGGCCTTCATCTAGTAGCTAGTATGGACGATACTTGTATAGCTTCTTTTAATAGATCTGCTAATATAATTACCTAGAGGGTTTAGATACTAGGGCGAAGTCAATTTGTAATGAATCCCGCTATCTTATCTTATGGATAAAACACTTTCCCAAATCTCCAATCATAAAGTACATTACTTTATGAAGAAAATCCCATACCCCAGGAAGATTCAAGAGAGTGTATACTTATGCCCTGGTGAGTGTCATATATTACATATTTATATCACCCATCTTGTCTATTTTTGTATATAAATGATGCTACTCGAGTATATTTAGTCTGTTTTCAAGTAAAACTTATTGCTATAAGGATTTGACATGAAGTCAGAAGAAGAGCAGAAAAACTGAGTCTAGAAAAAGCAAAAGAGAAAAAAATTATAGAAGCAGAGAGCAACAAGTCATGAAAGTTAAAACTAGTCATGCATATGAGAAGAGAGAGCCAAAAGATCAACCTACCACAAGATAAACTCCAGAAGAGGAGCTTTTGCCACTAAATAGTGGCGATAGCCACTATTTAGCGGCAAAGTTGGGGGACCAATGGCTCTGGAAAATATTGTGCTGACTTAGATGCAGAGTAGGATTTTAATGAGAAAGTCTGACTAATAAGGAAATGCCTTAAGCCAATATCCTGTGAGGAGATATTCATTTATAACTGTACAATTACAAATATAAAATCAAACTGTTATAATTGTAGAGAATCACTGATATCTTGGTCATAATCAGAGGAGTCAGTTTCTTATTTAATAATAGCTGTACAATTACAAATAGGAAAATAAACTACTACAATTGTGGAGAATCATTGATATCTTGGTCATAATCAGAGGAGTTAGTTTCTCTTCTAATATCCCCCCTCAAAGTTGGCATGGTAGAAGGAGGAAAAACGTACAACTTGCCACGATCTAATAAAAACTGCAATTTGGTCTCCGCTTTTGTGAAAATATCATCCAACTGTAGGTGTGAGGGGACAAAGCCAAGACTAATAACCCTTTGAGCAACAAGTTCTCGATCAAAATGATAGTCAATATCAATATGTTTGGAGCAAAATTTGGTGACCGGGTTTGAAGCAATGAATATGACACTATTGTTGTCGCAGAAGAGTCTCGGAGGAGAGGGGAGGGTGATCTGGAGTTCTCGGAGGAGTTGAAGTGTCCATGAAAGATTTGCAGCAACAGAGGCAAGAGCACGGTACTCGGCCTCAGCACTAGAGCGTGCAATGGTAGTTTACTTTTTAGAGCACCATGAAATTAAGTTGTAGCCAAGATAAACAGCAAATCCGGTTGTTTAATGTCGAGTGACGGGACAGCCGGCCCAATCGGCATCAGAATAGCCAAGCAAAGTCTGAGAGGAATCCTGTGAGAGTTGCAGGCCATAATGGTAGGTTCCTTTGACATAGCGTAAAATGCGCTTCAAGGCTCTAAAATGATCAACGGTGGGAGCATGCATATATTGACATATAGAGTTAACACTGTAGGATAAATCCGGCCGTGTAAGAGTCAAATGTTGTAATGCGCTAGCTAGGGAACGAAAATGCGTAGCATATGAATAGAAAGTACTAGAATCAGTTAGATGATATCCCACCAAAAAAGGAGTTGAGATAGGTTTGCAATCGACCATTTCTGCTCGAGTCAACAGATCAAGCGCATATTTAGCTTGGCTGAGAAAAAGACCTTTGTCATTTCTAACAACTTCAATCCCCAAAAAAAAGTGTAGATCACCAAGATCCTTCATGGAAAATTCTTTGGCCAGCCGATCAATGAGAGAATGCAGCATAGAAGAATTGCTTCCCATTATTACCATATCATCAACATATAGGAGAAGATAAATAACACCATGAGGACTATGATAGACAAAGAGAGAGGAATCATCACAACTAGCAGTAAACCCAATACCAAGTAAAAATTGGCTGAAACGCTGAAACCATGCTCAAGGAGCATGTTTAAGATTATAAAGAGCACGTTGTGAGCGACAGACATGAGTTGGGAATTGCGGATCAATGTAGCCAGGGGGTTGCTCCATATAGACTTCCTCAGAGAGAAACCCCTGAAGGAAGGCATTTTTTACGTCAACCTGACGTAAATGCCAATTGTTCATAGTAGCAAGGGACAAAATAATGCGAACAAAAGCAGGTCGAGCAACGGGACTAAAAGTTTCTTCAAAATCAATGCCATGCTTTTGAGAAAAACCTTGCGCCACTGGACGAGCTTTGTGATGCTCAATTGAGCCGTCGGTATGAAGCTTGGTCTTAAAAATCCATCTACAACCTACAACATTATGATTAGCTGGACGACGAACTAATCGCCATGTGTTATTATGCTTGAGAGCGGCAATTTCATCATCCATTGCCAAAGAGCCATGCTGGATCCTTGACAGCTGACTTAAAACCACGAGGCTCTTTAACCGCAAGATGTACCTTAAACCACGGAGGAGCAGTGAAAGCACATAGCGAATGAATAATGCAAGGCTTAACAATACCATCCTGAGCACGGGTGATCATGGGGTGAGTAGAGGTAGACGGTTGGACAGCGGGATAAGAGGCAGGTGGTGGGACATCCAATGCTAGTTCAGGCGAAGAGGGCTGAGAGAGTGATGAGAGGCATGAGAATGAGACTTGAGTCAGCACAAGGAACACAAGGAGTGAGGGCCGAACTAGAAGTGGGAGTCACACCTATGGGGAAAGAACTATCACTAGGAAGAAAACTGTCACAAGTATCAGTAAAAGTGACATAATCAGTGCTAACTGAAGAAGGAATAGTGGAGGTAGCATAAGGAAAATAATCCTCAAAAAATTGAACATGGCAAGACACATAGACTCAGTTAGTTTTCTTATCCAAGCAACGGAAACCCTTACGAAGAGGACTATAGCCAATAAAAACACAAGGGATAGAGTGAGGTGAAAATTTATTGGGCATATAATCACGTAGAAAGGGAAAACAAAGACAACCAAATGTACGAAGTAAAGAATAAGAAGGAATTTTACCATATTGAATTTCATGAGGAGTCTTGCCATCAAGAACGGGTGATGGGAGTCGGTTGATGAGATAGCATGCCGTGGAGAAGGACTCAACCCAAAGATGAAGAGGTGCATGCGAATCAAACATCATAGTGAGACTGGTTTCTATGATGTGGCGATATTTTCTCTCCACAGTACCATTCTAATTAGGTATATAAGGACAAGCTATGCGTTGCACAATACCACACTTACGAAGAAAAGAAGTAAAACGGTGGTTTGTGAATTCCGTTCCTCCATCACATTGAAAAGATTTGATTTTACAATCAAATTGATTAATGACATATTGGTGAAATTGGACAAAAATGTCAAAAAAAATCTGACTTAAGCTTTAAAGGGAAGAACCAAGTAAAGCGAGAGAAATCATCTATCAAGATACAATAGTATCTATAACCTGATGGAGAGGGAATTGGCAAGGGACCCCATAAATCGCAGTGAATCTGTTCAAATAAATAAGAGCAACGTTGATTCAAATTTGGAAAATGCAAGCGGTGACTTTTCCTAATTGACAACCAAAACATGGTTTTGAATCAAAATTGCCTTTATTAGAAAATGTGATTACACCATGCTTGTTCAAAGAGGAAACAATGCGAAAAGAAGGGTGTCTGTTCGCAGCAGAAATTCTTTGTTTTCCTTCCATTGAATTAACTTAAATTACAACGAAAGAGAATAAAAAAAAGAAAGAACAAACGAGAGGATTATATATCTCAATCGCTCTCTTTTACAATATAATGTGGGATCTGTGTGGCGATAGGATCTATCGAAATAGTTCCTTTGGACTATCTGACGTCGATGGTCTTCTTGCTCTTGATGAAGAAGATGACGACCGACTTTTGAGTCTTGATATTCTCTACTCTTCACGAATTCAAGGCTCTCACGCGTAACTCGAATTCTCTAAGATGCTCGAAAAAGATCTCTTAAAGATTGATGATCATGTATAAATTGACTATTATTGATTGATTATCTCTAAAGTCTCCTCAAAGAGGGTATTTATAGACTTTAGTGGTTATGAGAGTTTCCATAGGAATAGGAATAAAGATTTCCATAGGAATAGGAAAAGAAAGTTTTTGTATTTATCAAGGATTCTAATCAAATATTTAATATTGATTTAAATATCTTGATTTGGAATTCTGATTGGACTCAATTTGGGTATTGGATAAGTCAAAATCTCAATTACAATCAATTTAGGATTCTGATTGGACTAAATTTGGATATTGGATAAGTCCAAATCTCAATTACAATCAATTTGGAATTCTAATGAAATCTGCTCACGTGGAGTTAACACGGAGCTAAATTCATCAGAACGTGGAGCTATGGATTAGCTCCGCGTTTTACTCAAACGCGAGGCTAAAATAGCCAAACGCGGGTTACGGAGTTAGCTCCGCGTTTTGTGTGAAAAATTCTTTTTTACTTAGAAATTTTCACTGCCAACAGAACCCCCTCCAAAGTTTTCAAAATGGCTTAGAACTTAGCAAATTTTGAAATACTTTGGATCTTCAATTTGGTGATCAGGCTACGATCAAGAAATTCGGCAGAGGTGCATAATGGCACATGCTTGAAACTTTGATGGAGGCGGTTTAAGGCTCTCATGCGTAACTTGAACTGCACACGCCAAGATGATCGGGTCATGATCATCAGATTTCGGCAGAGGCGCCTAATTGCACATGTCCAAGTGTTCTCACGCGTAACTTGAACTATATCTCACTGTCAGAGGTAGAAACTTAACATGACAGAGTTTATGAGATTTTTAGTAAACCCCTAGCTATCAACGGATTTGATTAGCCTTTACCAATTACCGTTTGCGTTGGGCTAGCCATGCTATTTTCCTCAGCATGAGAGTTGTTGAGGAATTGATTTCCTCTCCCATTTGCCTTTAACAGCAATGGGTAGTTGATTTCATACTTTTAACCCCAGTATGATAGGGTTAGCGAGAAACTTGATCTCCTCTTCTCGCTGCTTTAACAACATTGGGCAAAAATTTTTATTTATAGCACTCAATTAGCCATTCCAATGGCTATTGAGAATAGCAGAAGCATGATGTTTATCATCGTCAATATTTTCGGCACCCCCAGCCAAATCCGGGTGTTAACCAATGAGGATGATTCGATCGCAGCTGTGGTTCGGAGCGTATCCAAGGGGCCAGTTTGCAAGTGTGGGCTGCCCGTGCTTGGTGTCGATATTGGCTTCCCTACTGGTACAGGGATCGTTCTGGTAGAGAACTCATTGGTTCCTACAACCAAAGTTGCCATATTTACAGAAACTTTCTTTTATTCCTCTTTGAGTGTGAGAATTCCGGCTTCTATCAATGCCTGAATTCGGTTTTTAAGAGGATAGCAATTCTTAATTGGGTGCCCGACATTCCGATGGTACAGGCAATAGTTAGGGTCGTTGGTTTTACCAGCGTCTTCCGATTTTTCATTTTCCGGAAGCTTCAACATGCCCTTTCTAAGGAGGAGATGGAATAGAGTACATGTCTGCTCCATCTTGAATGTATAAGTTCTATCTTGGCGGGGCCTATTCTGACCTGCACCTCTCGGATTTTGAGGTCTTAGTTTTGGATCTGCAACTGACGTCATCATAGCCTTCCCTTTATTCTTAGAATTCTGTGGATATGGCCTGTTGTTTATAGAGTTTCTCGTGCTACGAGATTCCTCAATCAGGCTAATTATATCTTCCGTCTGCTCTCCCTGCTTCAGTAGATCTTTCCAAGTTTTGGACTCTACAGCTCTCATTCTTATCAGCACGTCAGTCCGGAGATTATGCTTGTAGGTTTCCACCAGAGTTTCCTGGACCATTCCGTGTTTGCAGTGCACGGACTTCTCCCGGAATCTTTCTATAAAATCCTTTACCGTTTCTTGCTCACCTTGCTTTGTTGCAAGGAGGGAATAAACCGATATTTTGGTATCATCCTCGAAGAAACGTGCGAGGAATTGTTTCTCAACGTCAAACCAGGTATTGATAGTACCTGGGGGCAGCTGCATAAACCATGTAAAGGCAGGCCCTCGCAGGGTGCTTGCAAATACTTTGGTCATTACGGGATCATTTCCCATTAGATGACCTGCCTGCGATAAAAAGTAATAAAGGTGCTGGTTTGAGGACCTCTTCCCATCATATGACTCCAATTTGAGGGGTTTATATTTTTCTGGATAAGGGGTGAAGTCCCATTCAGGCGGGTATGGTCTTGAAACCTCCGATTTTTTCAATTCTTTCTTGTGCATTAGGGCATCCAGTTGGCTTTGCAATTTCTTGATCTTTTCTCCATGAGGATCATGGAAAGAGTATTTATCATCATCCTCATGTATCGAATAAGTCTTTTCTTCTTTAGTTTCTTCATTTGTCTTAGGTGGCGGTTCAGAAGAAATTTTAGCCTTATCATCGATATTTTCTGGGTATTTTCAACCACTTTTAGAAGCATTAGTTTGAGGTCATTAATGGCCTTTTGCTGACCTCGAATCATCTGCTCATGGGTTTCTATCCTCTGGTCAATATCATCTGACCTGTCTACCACGTGCGAGTGTGATTTCAGTGATCGGGAGGATGCATAAGATTGTATGGAAGCTATGGCTGAATTGTCGCTGTCATTATCATAAGAATCTTTTGCAAGTTTCTTGTATTTTCGGGTCGGGATGGCGCTTGACTTAAGTCGGGTGAAGTGATGAGGTTTTTCATCACTTGATTCTGAGTTATCATTTCTCTTTATGACCTTCTTACCCTTGCCGACCATGTTGGAAGTTACAACTCTCCATTCTTCTCAGGGAGTAGCCTTTGTTTTCTTAGCAGGGTTCTTGTCCAATTTAGTTAATCGGTCGAACACTGATACCCTGTTCTTGTTGTAGCAACAATTATCTATTACAGCGGATACCATTGTCATAAGCTGCTGACAATGACAGACAGGTTCAGATTGAACTTGTTCTATACCTCTCTTCTTGGTTAGATACTCTCTGAGATCAGTGACTTTAATCATGGAGCTGTGGGACCCATTCAACTGTTTAGAGGGTCCATGAGCTTGTTGAAGTTTCTTGGAATCACTGGAGTTCAGTTCAGGTCCATTGATGCGACGATCAGCTCTGATTTTGTATTCGGGTTGATCTACGCGGAGCTGAGAAATAGCTTCGCGTTTTGAAGCGCGGAGCTGAAAGTTAACTTCGCGTTTTGTGTCGCGGGCCTGAAGAATAGCTCCTCGTTTTGCTACGCTAGCCTCGCATTTTACGCTGGCTTGGCGTTTCTTCAGAAGTTTATCTTCTGGAATCTTAGCCCCGCGTGGAAGAAAATTCCTGCACGCTGGCTTACTTTTGTGATTAACACAGGTCACAACTTCGCATCTAGCGCGATTTTTACAATTAACGATAATTTGCCAATCGTCTTCGCGATTTACATGGAGCTGGGGAACCTTGCATTTATCGCAAGTACTACTGGCTTCGCGTTTATCACTAAGCTCAGTATTAGCCTCGCTTGGAGAATCACACGCTGGCTGTGAGGAAATTTTATCATTGCGTTTATCGCGAGTGTCAAAAATCTTGCGTTTCTCGCAAGTTGTGCTGGCTTTGCATTCATCGCTAAGTCCAGTAATAGTCTCGCGTGGAGAATCACACGCTGACTTTAAGGAATTTTTATCCTCGCATTTATCGCGGTGTCAGAAGTCTTGCGTTTCTCGCAAGTTGAACTGGCTTCGCGTTTATCGCTAAGTCCAGTAATAGTCTCGCGTGGAGAATCGCACGCTGGCTGTAAGGAATTTTATCCTCGCGTTTCTCGCGAGTGTCAGAAATTTTGCGATTAATGCAAATCTTACTGGCTTCGCATTTCTCACTAAGCTCAGTAATAGCCTCGCGTGGAGAATCACATGCTGACTTTTCCTTGCGATCAACGCAAATTGCAACTTCGCATTTAACGCGATAATGATTGGTCTCGCGATTAGCGCGAGCCAGTTTGTGAGGGACCATAGCCTCGCGTTCTATGAAGTTAGCCTCGCGTTCGATGCGGGCTTTGAGGGCTTTTCCCCTTACTCTCCGATTTCTATTTCGGAGTTGGGTTTTGGTCAATCCAGTGCCCATGCCTTCTTCGGCAGTAGAGATGCCATCCTCTGCTAGGATTTCCTGCTCAAATAACGACTCTATAGCCGCGGTCTCCAAGGATTCCTGTTCATCGGTGGATACATTTTTACCCGTTCCTCGGGTATTGGAGCGCACGCGACGATAGTGTCGCGTTTCGTTCAGGTTACCTGATTCAGAGGAGAGATACTCCTCATACTTCTGCTGGTCGATTTCCATGACCAGCATATCTACGTCGGATTCGATCCTATCGACGTCAGATTGCGCCACGATCTCTTCTCTAGTGAAAAAGACTTCTCCCACTGTGGTCGCCAGTTTGTTCGCAGCAGAAATTCTTTACTTTCCTTCTATTGAATTAACTTAAACTTCAACGAAAGAGAACAAAAAAAAGAAAGAACAAACGAGATGATTTTATATCTCAATCGCTCTCTTTTACAATGTAATATGGGATCTGTGTGGCGATGGGATCTATCG
>JAYEPQ010000017.1:12795298-12830298 GCA_036321105.1 Dracaena cambodiana
TGTTTTTGTATATAAATAAATGCTACTTGGGTATTTTTAGTGTCTTTTGCAGGTAATCCAAATTATATAAGGAAAAGGCATGAAACCAGAGTTGGACTAGGAAATCAAACGCCGAAAAGTTTCTAAAGCGGGCGAGACTACAACATCAAAGTACTTCAGGAAGTAAAAGTCTAATACAGTCCATTAAATCAAGTCTACAGGACAAGATACTAACTTGGAAGAAATTACAGAGCCAAACTCTAAAATTGAACCGCGAAATAGCGGTTTAAGCCGCCAATTAGCGGTCATACCGTCTCTGTTTAAACGAATATTTTTTACGTGGGCTTATTTGTAATTTTATAGTTTTTATATCCTGCTAGGAATAGGGTTTGATTTCGGAAGCCTATTTATTGGCTAACCCTTGTATTTTGACGGGATTCTGAACACTGTAATTATTTTTGTACGCGATTTTTCTGTTCAATAAATTTGGGATTTTTACTGAAGGTTGATGGCACAACACCGTGATCAGAGGTAACCCATTGCTCTTGATATTCTTATTTTCGTTCTGCATAAATTTTACTGCTTTCTAGATTAGGGTTTACTGCTTTCTAGATTAGGGTTTATCATTGTATGAATTAAAATTTGATCTTTCTTCGCAAAAATCATGAGTAGCTAATTATATCAGTCCTAGGATGTAGATGAAACTAAGATCCACCATGTAATTATTTTCTAATATTTTTCTTCTAAAATAAAATTAATAAAAGCCATGATTTTTCAAATGAAACATTAAAATACAAGGACCCGAAGTTTAGAACTTTGATAGGTTATACTTGAATTAGGATTCTTGATAATCTATGCTTAGTTAGGGATTGGGGTTGCTGGTTTTACTATTTTACTTGAATTATCTACAATATCTAGTTTATTTTTATAAGAAGTAGCATCCTTTGATGAGCTATACTTGCACAACACTTGATAGCTCATGCTTAGGGCACTTTAAGTAAAAATTAAACTAAAAAGATTGAATTTTTATGATAGAAGAAAATATTAGAAGTAAGAACATGGTAGGAAATTAGTGGATTCTAAATCCTAGGCTACTTAGATAAATTCGATATCAACCTAGAACCTTTGGTTAGTCCGGTGAACTATAGAGAAAGTAAGAACGCATAAACACCTTAGATCCCTGTGAGACGACCTGTACAGCGCTACAACGACACTGTGCGCTTGTAGTGAATATAACACATCAAGTTTTTGGCGCCGTTGCCGGGGATCGACGGTATTTTTCTTGCTTTTTCTGACGTTTTACGGGATTAACAGTGTGTGTTGAGTTTTCTGGGACGAGAAAGTACATATACAGGAAACCAAACAGGACTATGTAAGTGTTTAGAGTGTACTGAAAAAAATACAGAAGCTAATTCTCTACTTGGACTGCTAATTAGCGGTATTTACCGCTATGTAGCGATACTTTAGTAAGCAAGTCCACGAAAATTTCCTAATATCTGTATTTTATCTCTCTGGTGTTGTAAAAAAAATACAAAAAAAAAAACAAAGGTTAGAAATATTAAGAATCACATTTTTATTTGATCATATCTCTTCCACTGTTTTATCTCCACCACACCCCACTTCTTGCATTAGTTTAGGAATTTCACGCATACACTCACGGTCGCTGGTTCATGCCACACTGGACCCGTGATCAATTTGGTCAACTTGTGAGATCAGATTTGTTCATGGGAGCCAAGATGGACCAACCGATCCCGATCCTTCAGGATCGATGTTACCCATTGCGTACATCATTACCATCATGCATCAAACTTCCACACGTAGCGGGTAATCACTATGAATTAAAACCGCAGTACATTAGTATGCTTCCCAAATTCACTGGTTCTGATTCAAAAGATGCATATCTCTTTATCAGTGAATTTCAAGAAGTATGCGTAATGATAAAACTGCAAAACTTATCGGAGGATGCAGTTAAGCTCCATTTCATCCCTTTTGCACTTAAGGATAATGCCAAGAAGTGGTTGTACAGTAGTATGCCTTCTGATTCAATCACTACTTGGGATGAATTCGTTACAGTATTTCTCAAGAAATATTATCCCACGCACAAGACGGCGAGAATCAGAAATCAAATTAATCAATTCCGTCAAGTGTCGGGAGAACCTTTCTGGAAATACTTAGAACGGTTCAAGGATTTATTGGCTCAGTGCCCCCACCATGCGATAGAAAAGTGGCGGTTGTGTCAAATCCTATACGAAGGACTTAATTACACATCCAAAACTCTTCTGGAATCCATGTGTCAAGGGGAGTTTATGAAGAAAAACGAGGATGAAGCATGGGACTTTCTTGAGGACTTATCATGGAAGACTATGCAGTGGGAGAGTTCCACTGAGAAGCCCAGTATATCAACTTCTGCTCATAAGAGTGGGATCCACAGCGTCGACAGCTCTATAGCTGCTGAAGCAAAGATCGCAGCCCTTATGAGAAGAATTGAGGCACTGGAGACTCCTAGTGCTCAGTCTCCACCAGTGGGTCAAGTGAATCAACTCCAAAGTCCCACATGCTTTAATTGCGGAACTCCCAATCACGTTATGGAGGAGTGTCCATTGTTAATGAATTCCATGGGTCGCACACTTGAGCAGGCTAATGCCTTATATCAACAACCCATGAACAATCCTTACGCTCCTACATACAATCCTGGCTGGAGAAATCATCCAAATCTATCATGGGGTCAAGGGCAATATCAGGGGGGCCCTAACCCTAACATGCAACCTCCAGCCACTGGTCAGTTTCCAAAACTAAATATGGGTACTTATCAACACCCAAAATTTCAAACCATGGGAACAACCAGAATAGACCACCTGTACAAAACCACTCATATCCACAACAGGGGTCTAATAATGAACAAGAAAAGCGACTTCAGTCACTTGAGAAGCACGTTGAAAATCTTCTCAAATCTCAGTCCAACCTTGACACATACATGCAGAATCTTATGAAAGTGTCAACTGATTTTATTCAAAGAACAGATCAGCACCTGCTCGTGAACTCTCAATCTATTAAGAATGTAGAGCAGCAGGTTGGACAACTAACTAATCAAATGAGTGAACGTGGCAAGGGCACTTTTCCAAGTCAACCCATAACAAATCCTAACGCCAGTTCCTCAAACTCCAATCAGTCGCATGTCCACCAATGCAATGCCATTCACACGCTTAGATCTGGCAAGCAAGTGGATAATAGTATAGCCGTGCCCCCTGATCCCACTCCTACTATCTCACAGGCTACATCATCTCTTCCACCCGTTTCTCCACAATCATCTCCATCACCTCCATCACCGTCACGTACTCATTTGGAAGAACCTGTTCCTGAGCCGAAAGCACCATATCCAAATCGGCTTAGGAAGCCTTCACCGCAAGTAGAAAAGATTCTTGAAACATTTCAGCAAGTGAAGGTTAATATTCCACTCCTTGACATGATACAACAGGTTCCTACTTATGCTAAGTTCCTCGAGGATTTGTGCAGTAAGAAACGAGCAAGAAATATTCCTGAGAAAGTTTTTCTTGCTGCAAATATATCACATATCCTCTCTAACTCCTTGCCTATCAAGTACAAAGATCCAGGTTCCCCTACAATCTCATGCACCATTGGGAACACTACATTTGATAGGGCGTTGCTTGATTTAGGGGCAAGTGTCAATTTGCTTCCTTACACTGTTTATCAGCAACTAGGGTTAGGAAAACTTCAACCTACCAAGGTCACATTACAGCTAGCTGATCATTCAATTAAGAGACCACTTGGTATGGTTGAAGATGTGCTCATTAAGGTTGGCGAGTTTATTTTTCCTGTAGACTTTATTGTTTTAGAAACTGAGTCAATCTCCAATCCACGGAATCAAATTCCCATTATCTTGGGTAGACCATTCCTTGCAACATCAAATGCATTGATTGATTGTAGGAGTGGTCTCATGAAGTTATCGTTTGGAAATATGACTGTGGCATTGAACATATTTAATATGAATGAGCACGCAACGAGCTCTCTCATTGAGGTCAATATGATTCATAGTTTGCACTCTCATTCGACCTCTTCTACTGATGATGAACCTTCATTTGAGCAAATGTTCAAAGATGAGCTCATACTATTAGAAGAATTGGCACATACTGATTTTATATATGATGATACTTGTGCAAGTGTGCCATTGAATTATGAGCAAACTTTTGAGGATTTATTTGCAGAGGAGCTCGCATTACTTCATGAGTTAGAAGAGCCACCACCACATTCATTTAATCATATTAAACTCTTCTCACCTCATGATATTTCTACATGTATGCTTGTTGCTAACGATGATTGGCAGGTTTATAATAAAGAATTCTTTAACCCAATTGTTAATGCTTACATGTGGACAAAGAAAAAGCGAGGACGACATAAGAAGCAGACAGGTAATCTCGTGACTTGTAAGAGATTGATGAAATATAATAATGCACCCACTTCACGTTTAAAACGCACACACTATGAAAGTGGGAAGCGATCGAGAGGTCGTAACCGCTTTTCATGCGTTAATAGGGTGATGATATTGAGATCGTAACTTTTACGACTCTCATTATTTGTATAGTATTTGTATAATAGTTTTCACATTTTGTTTTACCACACTTGGTTTGTGTATGAGGGCATACACAAGTTTAGGTGTGGGGGAGTAGTTTTTAGGAGATTTTTATTTTTAGGACTTTATTTTATTTTTTATTTTTTTTATTTTTAGTATTTTGGGTTTCTTTATTTTACACTTTGGGTAGTTATTAGGGTAACTAATTTTAAAAAAAATGAAAAAAAAATTTTAAAAAGAAAAATTATTTTTTTCATCAATAGACCAAACTAATTACAGATAAATGGATAAATTTAGATTTGAAATTGGATAGGAGAGTAGATTGGATGATACACTTTGAAATTTATGAAAAAGATCAAAATCTAAAAAATAAATATTGCTAACAGTAGTTTTGAGGTAAGTATACATCTATTTTTCACTTCACAATAGTTTATTAGGTTAAGGACAAAGATGATAACGATTGAGTAAGTTTTCTCTCTCTAAAAAAAATAGAAAAAAATAGAAAAAAAAATGAAAAAAAAAAGGTGAGAATAAAATAATGGGGTGAGCCTGGTATTAAGGCAATAGCCTCGAGAGTGATAAAATAATGGGGTGCGCCTGGTATTAAGGCAATAGTCTCAAGAGTGAAGAAAAGAGTATGATCCAAGTAATCGGATACTTTGCGCCTAAGTAAGCGTGAATATTCGCATGAAAGGTGAAATATTCTTAAAAAAAAAAAAAAAAAAAAAAAGAAAAAAAATGTTATGAGATAGGAGATGAATCATGAGTTAGAGTTCGAGTCCAAAACCGAAGTAGACTATCACACGTGTACGTAGATGTATAGGAGCCAATGGATTATATGTTAGTGAGTATTGAAAGATAGGATTTAAATTTTTGATTAAAATGATAAGTGTATCTGATATGATGCTCAATTTGAAAATTGATAATCTAGATGCGTTCTTGAGTTTGTATATTAGTGAGATTAATTGATCAAAACATGATAAAAAAAAAGATTCTTCTTTCTTTTGTATAAAATTTTTTATTTTTCTTGATTTTTGGTTATTCTTATTTTTCATTTCTTTATTCCTTAATCTATCTTCTTCATGAATTTTGTGGGTATATTCACTGCAAACCCTCACGAGACAACACTCGTCCACTAGGGTAACCTAGGGGTTTAAAGGCTTGTTGCACGTGCTAAGTGTAATCGCGATTCCTGCGAAAGTGAGTTAGGATTTTTGTTTTTCTTTTTAGGTTTAGGTTTTGCTCGAGGACTAGCAAAAAATAGGTGTGGGGGTGTGATGAATATCATATATTGTATTTTTCCTCTCATACTTTATCTGTTTTTGTATATAAATAAATGCTACCTGGGAATTTTTAGTGTCTTTTGCAGGTAATCCAAATTATACAAGGAAAAGGCATGAAACCAGAGTTGGACTAGGAAATCAAACGCCGAAAAGTTTCTAAAGCGGGCGAGACTACAACATCAAAGTACTTCAGGAAGTAAAAGTCAAATACAGTCCATTAAATCAAGTCTACAGGACAAGAGACTCACTTGGAAGAAATTACAGGCCAAACTCCAAAATTGAGCCGCTAAATAGCGGTTTAAGCCGCCAATTAGCGGCCATACAGTCTCTGTTTAAACGAATATTTTTTACGTGGGCTTATTTGTAATTTTATAGTTTTGAGATCCTGCTAGGAATAGGGTTTGATTTCGGAAGCCTATTTATTGGCTAACCCTTGTATTTTGACGGGATTCTGAATGCTGTAATTATTTTTGTACGCGATTTTTCTGTTCAATAAATTTGGGATTTTTACTGAAGGTTGACGGCACAACACCGTGATTAGAGGTAACCCATTGCTCTTGATATTCTTATTTTCGTTCTGCATAAATTTTACTGCTTTCTAGATTAGGGTTTACTGCTTTCTAGATTAGGGTTTATCATTGTATGAATTAAAATTTGATCTTTCTTCGCAAAAATCATGAGTAGCTAATTATATCAGTCCTAGGATGTAGATGAAACTAAGATCCACCATGTAATTATTTTCTAATATTTTTCTTCTAAAATAAAATTAATAAAAGCCATGATTTTTCAAATGAAACATTAAAATACGAGGACCCGAAGTTTAGAACTTTGATAGGTTATACTTGAATTAGGATTCTTGATAATCTATGCTTAGTTAGGGATTGGGGTTGCTGGTTTTACTATTTTATTTGAATTATCTACAATATTTAGTTTATTTTTATAAGAAGTAGCATCCTTTGATGAGCTATACTTGCACAACACTTGATAGCTCATGCTTAGGGCACTTTAAGTAAAAATTAAACTAAAAATATCGAATTTTTATGATAGAAGAAAATATTAGAAGTTAGAACATGGTAGGAAATTAGTGGATTCTAAATCCTAGGCTACTTAGATAAATTCGATATCAACCTAGAACCTTTGGTTAGTCCGGTGAACTATAGAGAAAGTAAGAACGCATAAACACCTTAGATCCCTGTGAGACGACCTGTACAGCGCTACAACGACACTGTGCGCTTGCAGTGAATATAACACATCACCACCCCGCAGGCTCCGCTGCGAAAATAGCCAAGAAAAAGGGGGCAAACCGGCCTCCCGAGCACCGAAAGCCAAGCAAAACATGCCAAATCGGCCTCCCGAGCACGTAAAAATCAACAAAAACGAGCAAAACAGGCCGAAACGGCCTCACGAGCACCATAAAGCCGACAAAATCAAGCAAAATGGGCCAAACCAGCCAGCCCAAGCTTTTGTCGGACATGGCTGGAACTTCGGCGATTGCCGGCGGGTTGGACCCAGCCTCGGGCAAAACCGGCATGCCCGGGCCTCCGCCGGACATGGCCGAAACTCCGTCGATGGCCAGCGGCGGCGCCGGTTGAACAGCCGCCCCCGGGGCACACCACGTGGCAGGGTGGGCTGCCCACCCGAGCCAAAGGGTCCTGCTCCACACACTCCATGGCATGCCCCTTACAATGTCCAGTTGGTACCGAAACTCTAGCGATGGCCAGCAGGTGGAACCGGCCTCCAAAGCACCTTAAAGCTGACAAAAACAAGCAAAACGGGCCAAACCGGCCTACCCGGGCCTCCGCCGGACATGGCCGGAACTCCGGCGATGGCCGGCGGCGGCGCTAGCCGGACAGCCGCCTCTGGGGCACACCGCGTGGCGAGGTGGGCCGCTCACCCGAGCCAAAAACCTGCATGGCTGCACATGGCACATGGCACCGCTGGCCTGGACGCACATGGCACGATAAGCGGGAAGTCCCCACCATGCCATCCGCCCCAAACCGGACCGCCCATCATGTCACGGTGAGCAAGCAGTCACGGCCAAGCAATCTGCCCCAAACCGGATAGTCCGTCCGCCCAAACCCGCACGGCTCATGCGCGGGCAACCTCTTGCCATGCAATTCATCCGAAATCAGTCTGTCCGTCTGCCTGAACTCGCAAGGCATGGTGCGCGGGCAGTCCCGGCCACCCCAATCCGGACCGTCCGTCCGCTTGAACCCGCACGGTACTGTGCATGGGTAGTCCATTCCGTAATATCCGTCACGAACAGGACCGTTCGTCTGACCGAACCTACACGGCATGGCTTGAGGACAGTCCTGGCCGAGCCATCCGCCTCAAACTGAACTGACCATCTGTGCGTACCCACACGCCACTATGCCCGAGCATTCCCGCTCTGAACCGGACCGTCCACCCACACGAACCGGCATAGTACAGTGTGCGGGCAGTCCCGTCTAGCCCGAACCAGGCCATTCGTCCGTCCAAACTGCCACGGTACGGTATGCGGGCATTCCCGACCGAGCCATCCGCCCCGAACCGGACCATCGGTTCGCCCATACGGCACGACACAGTGAGTGGGTAGTACCATCTGTGCCATCCATCCCAAACCGGGCCGTCCGCCTGCCATCGGCCCCGAACCGGACCGTCCATACGCTCGAACCCGTACAACACTGTGCGCAGGCAGTCCCGTTCATGCCATCTGCCCCCACCAGACCATCCGTATGCCCGAACCCGCACGACATGGTGCGCGGGCAGTCTTGGCCGACCCGAACTGGTCTGTCCGTCTGTATGAACCTGCAAGGCACGGTGCATGGGCAGTTCCAACTGCCTAGAATCTGACCGCCCATCCACCTGATCCCGCACGGCATGGAGCATGGGCGGCTCCAGCCTTGCCATCCACCCCGAACCAGTCCGTCCGCCTGCTCTAAACTGCAAGGCACGGTGCGCGGGTAGTCCCGACCTCCTCGAACAGGAACGTTCGACCGCCCGAACTCGCAAGGCACGGTGCACGGGCCATCCCGAATGCCCTGAACCGGACCGTCCGTCCTCCCGACCCAGCACGGCACGATCACGTGTAGTCCCGTCTGCCCTGAACTGGGCTGTACGTCCGTCTGAACAGCACGACATGGTAAGCTAGCAGTCCCGGCCATGCCATCCGTTTCAAACCGGACAGTCGTTCCGCTCATACGGCACGACACGATGAGCAGGCAGTACCGGCCGTGCCATCCACCCCGAATCGAGCCGTCAGTCTGCCCAACCCGCTTGGCACTATGCGTAGGCAGTCCCAGCCAGGCCATTGGCCCCTAACCGGACCGTCCTTATACCCGAACCCGCACTGCATTATGCGCAGGCAGTCCCGTTCATGCCGTCCGCCCCGAACCAGATCATGCGTACTGCAGAACGCGCACAATACATTGCGCGGGCAGAACCATCCGCCCCGAACCGGACCCTCCACCCTCCTGAACGCAAGAGGCATGGTGCGTAGGCAGTCCCGACCGCCCGAATTAGAATGATCGTTCACCGGATGTCGTACGGCACGGTGTGCGGGTAGCTCAGGCCATACCATCCGCCCCGAACTGGTCCATCCGCCCTCCTGTACCCGTAAAGCCTGGTGCGTGAGCAGTCCCAACTACCCCGAACCGGACCGTGGGTACGCCTAAACCCGCACGGCACTATGCGCGGGCAGCCCGTCCGTTCCATCCTCCCCGAACCGAACCGTGCATATGGCCAAACCCCCAGGGCACGGTGCGCAGGCAATGCCATCTGCCCAGAACCAGACCGTCTGCCCACCCGAATGCGCAAGGCACGGTGCACAGGCAGCCCCTACTGCTCTAAATCTGACCGTCCGTCCGTCCGTCGTATTGACCGTCTGCCCGTACCCGGACGACACTATGCGCAGGCAGTCCCTCTCTGAACCGGACCGTCCGCTCACATGAACCGGCCCGGTAAGGTGCGCGGGCAGTCCCGTCTACCACGAACCGGGCCATTCGTTCGTCCGATTCGGCACAACACGGTATGCGGGCATTACCGGCCGAGCCATCGCCCCGATTTGGACCATCGGTCTGCCCATACGGCACGGCACGATGAGCGGGTAGTACTGTCCGTGCCATCCGCCATGAACCGAGTCGTCGGCCTGCCATCAGCCCCGAACCGGACCGGCCGTATGCTCGAACCCGTACGGCTCTAAGTGTGGGCAGTCTCGGCTGTGCCATCCGCCCCCACCGAACCATTCGTATGCCTGAACCTGCACGACACGGTGCGAGGGCATGGCCATCCGCCCCGAACCAAACTGTCCATACGCTCGAACCTGCATGGCACGGTGCACGGGCATGTCCATCTGCCCCAAACCGAACCGTCCGGCCGCCCAAACGCGCATTGTAAATTTATGTTTTCTTTATTAGTTGATGTTTTTTCATTCTATCGATGTCCTCTGGACTAAAAATTGTTTCTCTTCCGACTACATCTCCAAACATTATATTGTCAAGTTCTGATATCGGGGGTGTGATTGGACCTAAATCTTTGTTCATCATGAAAACTAGTTCGCATTCGAATCATCATTGACCTCAAGTTCATAAAGTATTATACCTGTTGGCGTGATTTCTTCACACAAACAGATTTCAAGTTCCTTTTCCTCCATATATTTTATCATTTTTTTGAGCATTCTTTCCTCGCCTAGGACAATCCCTAGCAAAATGTCCCTCTTCATCGCATACAAAGCATCTGCAATTCTTTTTGTCCTTTTGTGTAGGGGGTTCTCTTTGTGTAAAAGACTCATCTTTCTTTCTAACATATTTATTATTTCTGACAAACCCTCTACGCTTTGTCCATGGTTTCCATCGAAATCTTTTTCTAAATGTTGGTTTTGCCTTCTTCTCACTTCCTATTTTCTATTTTTCACCAATTATTTTTTCGCAGCATCTTCTTCCTTTAGGGGAGTTGCTTATTGTGTTTTTTATTTTTTTGTAGGATTTTATATTAAGACAGTCGTCTTATATAATTTTAAGTGCATAGTATATATGGTGCCCCAAATTATCCTTTTTCTCAATTCGTTTTAAGTAGTCTAGGTATCTGTTTCTTGTTTTGGTATCCCATGGACTAGGAAGTTTGTGGAAGAAAGCATCAAGCCAATTTTGTGCCTTATCGTAATCTAATTTGTAAAAGTATTTTGAAAATATTTTGCAGTATTCTTCGAATTCACATATCTCGCATAATTCAATTTTGGACAGTGCATACAAAACTTCTTCTTCTAGAAACTACTCATCGATATATCCACATAAATTTTCTTTAATGATCTTTATGAAATCATTGAGGATTTTTTCAAAACTTGCGAACCTATAGCTTTCTCCCCACTCCTTTCGTTTACTTTTTCCTTCTTCTGAGTTTATCCATTGTTTCATCCACTGTAAGACATCTCCTTGTAAAGTTCCTGTAATGTAATCGATAAATCTTTCATTGTCCCATTATCCTTCATGATTTGTGATTACAACGGCTAGATATTGCGCTCAGTCATCTATAACCTTTTGTTTATCATTGAAATGTATATTGGATAGATCTAGATAGGTTCCCCCTTGGGATACACTTCTTTTTATTAAATCGTCGATCCTCATACTCCCTCCTATTTGTGGGTTATTTAAATCTATTGTTGTTTTGCTATCTTTCCCTACGTGTATCACCTCACTGTCAGAATCAATTCCTTTCTCGTGTTCAGACTCGTATTCATCGTGTATAGTCATCCCGTAGTCTTCGTTATCTGAATCTGTGGTGCTTTCTGGCTCTTCTTCACTTTCTAGGTTATATATTTCAGGATCAAAATTAAAATGTGTAGCAGTTCCTTATTTTGTTGGTAGGTCTCTTACATTCTATTTACTAGATGGTCTCTTTCTTGAACAGTATTGCATGGGTCCTTATATAGTTCTTTCCAACAGTTAATTAGCTCCACAATCGAGTCATGCTCTTTTCTGGAGTATTTCTATCTACTTGCATCATGTTTATCTGGTCGCTCGGTTTCTTTTGTCTTAAACTTGTTCCTAAACCATCAATTTGATCTAATCTTCCTAATATTTCTCTTACTTCCTCGTCGAATTTTGTTATTTCTCTATCGAATTGTTCAGAGGGATTATCTCGAATGGTTTTACAAAGCTTAGAAACATATATTTCATTTTGTTCTATTACCTTATCTAGTCGTTTTTCTATCTTATCAAACCTACAAACTACATAATCAAATAGGGTGTTGAGAAAACTTGTAATATTTGTTAGATTTTTATCTGTTGCTACTGAAAAATGTTCTAAGTACTATAATCTTTTCTACAGCTCTCAAATATGCATGGTATATCGCTAGCCATCTAGGATATCACTTGGTTGCTAGCTCTGAGTAGCCTATAGTGCCTAAAACCGTCTCCTAAGGGTCACCCTAAAAACGCCTATCCGTAGCAATAAAGGGATCGCTTTAGGAATCTGGGTTTTAAGGTTACTGAAATCTAGCAGGGGATACTCAGAATGACACTAGGATAGTAATCACGCAAGTTGTGAGATAATATAGGTCGGTGTTATAGTTAATTTGATCCCATGTAAGTGCTATATACGCTATAAATCTTTCCCCAAAATTTTCCTAAATTTTTTTGATTTTTATTTGGGCTCTTCTACGAATATAAAACAAACATAGAGATTTATCTAACACATAGAAACAAATACAGATAGCTTAAAAACTTCAGAAACAAACAGTACATACCGAAACTGTAGCTATCACACCGGAGACTATTTGTAATTACTGCAGCCCCTACCGCCCAAAAGAAACGTCCCCCTGGGCTCTGATAGTAGGATTAAGTTACATAGAACCCGGGGGGACGTTCTTTTTGGCGGTAGGGGTCTGCAGTCTGTACAAAGAGTCTTCGGTGTAATGGCTACTGTTCCGGTACGTACTGTATGTTTCAGAAAGTTTTAAAACTATCTGTATTTGTTTCTGTGTGTTAGATGAATCTCTATACTTGTTTTATATTGTAGAAAATTCGTAGAAAAAATCATTAAAAAATTCCGAAAAAATCAAAAAAGTTACTGTAGTAAAAATCCTCCCAAAATTAGAAAATGCCACTGTAGCAAAATCCGAAAAAATCAAGTAAAAATCAGAAAAATTAGGAAAAAAATTGGGGAAGGATTTATTGCATACATAGCACTTATATGCTATCAAATTGACTACAATTTTGATATATATTTTCTCACAACCTGTATCAATATTGTCCTACTTACACTCTAAGTGTCCCTTACTAGAATTGAGTAACCTTAAAACTCAGATTTCTAAAGTAATCCCTTTGTTGCAACTGATAGGCGTTTGTAGGGTGATCCTTAGGAGACGGTTATAAGCACCATAGGCTACTCAGAGCTAGTTATCCACCAACATCTTAGATGGCTATCGGCATATTGTGCAATTGTGAGATATGTAGAGCAAGTTGTAGTAAATACGACACCATGTATAATGATATATATGATATGATGAACACCCCAAGATATTCCAAAAAAAATTTGATGAGATAGTTCTCCGAATAGAAAGATTAAAAGAACAGGATAAAAGTCCCAACCTAACTTTAGAAGCTAAAGAAGATCTTACCCAACAACTTAAAGAAATCTATAAAAAATTTAAGGGCCTACTAAGTCATTTTGGATATAAGCCTAATCAAGAAAAAGTTAAACCCGATACCCTAGACAAAACGAAAGATGACAAAAAGGAAAATAATAATAATATTCCAGTAATAAAAGGAGAAGGTAGTGAAGAAGAAACAACAAAAGCAGTAAACAGTATAACTAAGCATAAAGAAAAAGTGAAGGAAGGCAACATTAAAAATATTTTGCAAACGAAACCAATAGAGAATACTTGCCAAAATGATATTGATAATGTAGAAAGAACAGTTGAAGAGGTTATCTTAAACTCCGAAGAACCCCCTAACGGGAAAAAGAGGTGTACGATAGAAAATGATGAAGTAGTTCGAGAGATAATGGAAGCAGTAGGAATGATAGATCATATTGGTAGACTAGGAACTAGTCCAAGACAACCAATTGACGTGATGCAAACCAAGAAAATATACTCCAGACAAGAATATAACTCGATACTTGAGATAAAATTGCTGGAAAGAGTTATATAGGGATCAAAATAGCACTACTTAAGAAAAAGACTATTTGGCCATTAGGATACAAGAAACATACCTCCAGCATAAAGATTTGCTACACTGTTTTAGGTTTGACCCTGGGATATACAACTTAATTGAAAATCAAAACAAGAGTAGAATGACTACAGGTGATGAGTATAGAACAAAATGAAAAGAGAATGTCAGACCTAACAAAAGGTTGATATATGTTAGGAAAATGTTTAAAACACCAAGTAACTCGAATAGTTTACAAATAAAGAGAAATACAAGGGATAATAATTCAAAGAGTATACCACAGAATAAAGTCCATCTAAAACTATCTAATAAATACTTTAAGATTGGGCAAAAGGTCATAATACTCACAAAGAATAAAGAAACACAGGATAAGAAAAGATTTGCAAATCACATAATAGGAACCCTTCAAGGAAATATGCTATAAAGGACTAAAGATATTTTTCACCTTAAACAAATCATGAAAGAAAATTTATACACAGAGACACATAATGAATATTTTTTCCATAAGAAGATTATTAGAAAATTGAATAATAGGATCAAACAAAAACGGTATAGAGTCCTTAGGTCATAGAATAGAGCTTCCCAACAATGAAAGAATAAAGACAAAAAGAACAACTAGATGTGCAACAGAGAATTCGATCGTAAAATTCCAGGAATAACCAATGCATATCGACTATACTGTATAGCAATTAATAAATTAATATTCAAATTAAAGAAAAAGAAATTATGTGAATGGACAAAATTTATAGGACCTAAATACGGACCAAAAATTGAGCATGTAATTACAAAAAAATTATCTAAACTAATTCTTTGGTATTTAAATTTGCAGATGAATTCTAGAGAGTTCATGAGATTTGGAGATATATATCTCAAGCAGTATGCCACTCAGAGTAAAGAGTCATTCAGAATCACTGAATTTCAGGTAGACTTAGTGCAACAATGTTTATTAGATAATTTGTGGAATCTAAGACTAGATCAGCCAAAAGAGAAGGTTAAGGTAATCAAAGCATTAGTTTATTATTTTAAAGGTATTATCCAGACACCCCAGTCATGGAGTTTTATATGCTACGTCATACTTAGAGGTTATCAAGTAGAGATTTACAAAAATTGGAATACAGTTAGAAGATTAGTCTCAAACTTTGATAATCCAGTGTTTAGAGGTTTTTAGAATGTTAAAGAAGCCATAGAATATGCAAAAAATAATATTCCAATCTCCTGGCATTTCGACGAAAGCCTTAAAAAATTTATGCCACAAGAAAGTCAACAGAGTACAAGTAAGCTAGAATTATCAACAGAGTGTAGAGATTGTCAAGTTATTATTAAGCACTTTAAAAATCTAAAAATACAAAAGGAAAGATTGGTTGAAGATCTCTGTCAACAAACACAAGTAGCTATGAGCTTGCAGAAAGAAAAAGGGTGCCTCAAAAATACGAGAGAAAAAGAAAGAAAAGAGTGCCTCACAAATAAGAGTGAAATAGAATCAAGTGTAAAAAATAGAAAAGAGAGCCTCCAAAATATGAGAGATACGGAAGTCATGCAAGCCAGACTGTTTTTTAAAACAAATGATGAATTATCTTTTCTTCCAGAAGATATCAGACAGAAGATTCACCAGAAAGTTCATGAAAATTTCTATCAAAAAGCCAAAGACATGCAAATGATACTCAAAGAAATCAAAAAAAGGAAAAGAAGATGCAGAGGAGTATCTGTAGACCAGGTGATACATTATGCCAACACTGATAGATGCATCAATAATAATATTTGCAACATCATGGACCTCTCACAACCAAAATGTCAATGTGAGTTAGCCTATAGCATCTACAGACTAAATATTCAATTAGGGAAAATAAAGACGGAAAAACTCTATGGAATAGATTATAGTTGGAAAGACTTCTTAGATATGGGATTTGTTTCACAAATAATAATTAGCCATCCATATCATGCAGAATTACTCCCAGATTCTTTAGCATTTCCAGTTTCAGAAGATTTCATAAGAAAAAGGCCACAACTCAAGATAGAATTTGATTCCATAATAGCAGAATACATAACAGGAGTATGGTATCCTACAAAACACAGTGCATGGATTACACACAGACTAGCCCATCCCTTACATCCAGATAGAGAAGATAGATGGGTAATTTGTGATAGAGAGATCCCAAGACAAATCAGTTACTAGCAAGCAAAAACCATAGCATATAAATTCAACTGGCAAAAATGCAGTGAAAATAGATTCAGATTAGCCACAGAAACTGAAATTTACAGAGTCTATGTAGACTAAGAAATTAATTTAAAGTCCCAAAATTTATCAGGTCAGCCCATGAAGAATTAATTCAGTATTATAGACAAAATAAAATGGTAGAAGACAGAATATTTCAGCAAGACATAGCAGAATGGACAGAAGAATACACACCATTAGATCTACTAAGACACATGGGAGATGAAGGCACACAAAATCTCGACAATATGAGCAACTAGTCAGGACTCGAGACTTTGTCAAAAAAAAAACTCTCATTAATCTAAGCATCAGATCCTCCAAGATAAGGCTTCATAACAAAGGAATCAAAAGACATCATAGATTCTCTACAACATAGCTTCACAAGAAAGGAATCAAAAGATATCATAGATTCTCTACAATATAAAGACAAGGGGAGCCAATATATCATAAAGAAAAGAGGAAAGATTAGATTTATGGGCCCCAGGTTTCATCAAAAGAAAGCCTTTGTTCAACAAAAGCATCCAGCTCCTGACATAAACTACTGTATGATTCCTGACATCAACAGTGCAGATTCGTGACAAAGACTTCCACAGTAAAAATTCCTGACATCAACAGTGCAGATTCGAGACACGACATCAACAGTGAACAGTGAAGACTCATGACAAGGCTTCTACAGTAAGATTCTCAAGAGGCTTCTCTTGCAAGGAGGGTCGTCTATAAAAGAGGGCTTCCGAAGGATGAGTAGGATATCGGCAATTCGGCAAAAACATCAGCAAGTTTCTCCAACACATTTTAAGTTCCTCAACGCCTTTTTCTTCATCTCCATCCTCCCTCACCCTCTCATCCTCTCCCATCCGTCTTGCTTGGTTTATGCCTGCCGATCAGACTACCAACAACTTGTAGTTCTCCACCACCTATATGTATAATTAAGTGTGCCTGAGAGTATTTTCCTTTGTATTTTCTTCTTCTTCTGCTTCAGCTTTGTGACAGTAGTAGTAGTCTGTAACTTAATCCTGGTATCAGAGCCCGGGGGATGTTCCTTTTTGGGCGGTAGGGGTCTGCAGTCTGTACAAAGAGTCTCCGGTGTGATGGCTATTGTTCCGGTATGTACTGTTTGTTTCTGAAATTTTATAAAAGTTATCTGTATTTATTTCTGTGTGTTAGATAAGTCTCTATGTTTGTTTTGTATTTTGTAGAGAATTCATAAAAATCTTGAAAAATTTCAAAAAAATCAAAAAGTTACTGTAGCAAAATTACTGTAACAAAAATCCCTCGAAAATTAGAAAATGTTACTGTGGCAAAATCCAAAAAAATCAAGTAAAAATCAGAAAAATTAGGAAAAATTGGGGAAGGATTTATAGCATATATAGCACTTATATGCTATCAATTAGACTATAATTTTGACCTATATTTTCTCACAACCTGTATCAATACTGTCCTAATTACACTCTAAGTGTCCCTTATTAGAGTTGAGTAACATTAAAACTCAGATTTCTAAAGTAATCCCTTTGTTATCGCGGATAGGCATTTGTAGGGTGATCCTTAGGAGACGGTTTCAGGCACCATAAGCTACTCAAAGCTAGTTATCCACCGACATCTTAGATGGTTGCCGGCATATTATGCAATTGCGTGATATGTAGAGTAAGTTGTAGTAAATACGACACCATGTATAATGATATATATGATATGATGAATACCCCAGGATATTCAAAAAAAATTTGATGAGGTAGTTGTCCAAATAAAAAGATTAAAAGAACAGGATCAAAATCCCAACCTAACTTTAAAAGTCAAAGAAGATCTGACCCAACAACTCGAAGAAATCCATAAAAAATTCAAGGGACTACTAGTTCATTTTGGATATAAATCAAACTAGAAAAAAGTCAAACCTAATAATAAAATAACTAAAGAAGACGAAAAGGTAAATGAAGAAAGTAATAGTAATCTTCCTGTAAAAAAGAAAAATGAATGTAATAATCTATCACAAGTCAGTAACCAAAAAGATAATAATAATCAAAGTGGTCTCTCACAAAGTCCAATAGAAAATAAATATAAGGTAGAGAAAACAAATGAAGAATTCATCTTGAGTTATAACAAAAAAGAAGAGTGCGTGATAGGATACGATGAAGTAGAGGAAACGGTAGGAAAGTTAGATCAAACTGACAGATTAGGAACTAGTTCGAAACAAGATAAACCAAGTAAACCAATAAATATGTTGCAAGCTGAGAAAACATACTCCAGAGAAGAATACAAGTCAATACTTGAGATAATTAATGCTGGAAAGAGTTGTATAGGGATCAAAATAGCACTATTTAAGAGAAAGACTATCTAGTGAATAGGATAAAAGAGACGTACCTCCAACATAAAAATCTATTACACCATTTCAAGTTTGACCCTGGGATATACAACTTAAATGAAGACCTAGAAAATGAGAGCATCACGAATCCAGAGAATGAAGACTGTGGAATAATTACAGATGATGAGTACAGGACAGAATCTATAGAAAATATCGAATCTGACAATAAACTAATTAATTTAATGGAAAGTGACAAAATGATTAGTGATCTAGATCTGCCCAAAGTATATTTCAAGGATATATACGACTGGGCACAATCCCTAACCATCGTAATCACAAATCATAAAGAATCATGGGACATTACAAGAATATTACAAGGAGATATTTTGCTAAGAATGGAACAATGGATAAATTTGCAAAAGGAGTGGGACGAAAACAATAAACCAATTGGATCTGAGGATATCCCCATTAACCTTATAAAAGAAAATTTATGTAGGTTAATAGATGACAAGGCTTATGACAAATAATCCTTTATGCAATATCTAAAATTGAACTATGTGATATATGTGAATTCATAGAATATTGCAAAACGTTCTCAAAATACTTAGAATACAATAAGACACAAAACTGGATTGATCCATTCCTTCACACATTTCCAAGTCTATGGGATACAAAAACACAAAACAGATATGTAGAATACCTAAAACAAATAAAGAAAGAAAACAATCTAAGATACTATATTCAAAATACATAATCTTATAAGGAAGTGAAAAATGCAACAAGTAACTCTCCTGAAAGGAGGAAATACTGTAATAAGAAAAAATGGAAAAAAGGAAGAAAGAAAAGACCAAAAAAGCAAAAGGATAAAAAGCAATAACAAAGCCTACTAGAACTGCTGAATTGTGGGGAAAATTATTAAAAGAAACTGTCCAAGCAAGAAAAGCCACTATTAAAAAAGATAAATAAAAATAGAGGTTTTATCTGGACGGATGAAGATAAAAGAATTTTAAAACAGTAAACTGAAAATACCCAAAAGGTTTACCCACCAGGACTAGTATCTAGAAAAACATGGAGAGACAAAAAAGGATTTATCAAGAAGTATATCCAGAAGTGTAATGAATCCTCTACACAAATGGGTAAGAGAGCATACAAGTATTTTAAATATAACGAAAAGGGACGCTGTCCTAAAATAGGAGAAGATGCTCAAAAGATAATAAAGTATAATTTAGAAGTCTACATTGGAAAAGAAATCATCCTTTCTGATATAGTGCTCTGTAGACATAAGAATAATTCAAAGTTTGAGATAATCGCTATAATAAAAAATGAGTTAGATATAATCACACTCCTGACGTCAAGATTAAGTACCTTAACGTTAAGAGATGCAGATAGAAGAGAAACAACCTCTAGTCCAGGATACATCAAAAAACAAGTAATAAATAATAATAAATTCTTAATAATAGAAAACAATAATGATATATCAATCAAGATTTTGTAGAAGAGAAACATGGTGAGAACTATAATAAA
Organism: Dracaena cambodiana; assembly: GCA_036321105.1. Taxonomy (NCBI): domain Eukaryota; kingdom Viridiplantae; phylum Streptophyta; class Magnoliopsida; order Asparagales; family Asparagaceae; genus Dracaena; species Dracaena cambodiana. The sequence goes on from JAYEPQ010000017.1 coordinate 12,815,322, forward strand.
TAGTATTTCAGCAGCATTTATTGTATATGTGGAATACCAACCAGGTATATACACAATACGGGATAAATGTTTTAAACGGGTATTCAACAGACATCATTACTCCTGTAGGAATGCTATATCACTTCAGACAGAAGAAACACAAGTGATAAGACAAAGATTCCTAGAGTTAATAGAAGCCTGGAAATCACACCAAAGAATAAATCATACGGCTAAAAATCATCAAGCAGTATATGAGGCAAGGATCACAAGGAAGCTACTCATCCTCACTAAATCAAGATTGTAGTTTAGGATTCTTTGCAAAAGAATATTTGCAGGTGCGCAACACTCCCAGAGATAGGATGGTCAAAGAAATAGAAGTCGATAGAAGTATCGACCGCCGTAACGGTAAGAACACTATCCAACAACAATATAAACAAGTATTCAAATGTAAAACATGCAGCAAACAGTTCACTTCGTTCCAAGTACTCGGAGGCCACCACGCAAGCCACAGAAGGTCGAGGTCAGAAAAGCTACATGAAAAAGAAAGGAAACCTAAAATGCATAAGTGTTCCATTTGTGGAATCGAGTTTATGAATGGGAATGCACTTGGAGGGCACATGAGGGCACATAGAGCTAGAGAAAATCAAGAAGATCCTAGTGCCAAGAATGGTCTGTGTCTAAATCTGAGCTTGAAATCTTTCAGCTATGTCAACAAGGTAAGACGACCTTGCATTTCCAAGTATGGCAAAAATCTCAGCCTCTGGTAATTTATATAATTATCTGTAAGTATACTCGTATAAAAACATTATATAGATATAGCATTTTCAAAAAAAAATAAAAGGGTGGTTGGTGTATATATTCTAGGATATGTTTAAAACAAAAGGGATTCTGTAAAAAACCAAAAAACTGGTAAAAAGATTAGTTTGGCATATAAGTCCAAATGAAGTCCTTAACAACTCATCATGCTGAAGGGAATAACATGGTTAGCCCAACTCAAACAGTAGTTTGTAAAGGCAAATCAAATCCATTGATAGTTGGGGGTTTGCTAAAAATTCCATATCATTTGACAATTCCTAAATGTGACAAGTAGCCTAACATGACAACATCAAAAGAAGCAGGCTAAAACTTCACCAAGAAGGAATTTAAAGGCTTCATAAGAAAGGAACCCAAAGACATTATTCTCTACAATATTGACAACCGACAAAAGGATTCCCTACAAAAGGTGCCTGACAAAAGAAGCCTGATACAGACGAAAAGAGCCTAGTATATCCAAAAAAGGGAGGCATGATTAAAAGCTCCTTCATGATTAAAGTTACGGGCCCCAACAAAAGTTTCATCATGAAGAAACTCTTATTCAACTCCAAGTCTTCTGATGAGACATCAATAGAGAAGATTTCAGACAATGACAAGACATGAATAGTGAACAGTAGAGATTACTGACAGCGACACCTGACAACGACAAGATATCAAAAGTAAACGACAGGACATCAACAGTGAAGATGCTGACATGAAACACCAACAGTGAAGATTTATAACAGAGACAAGACATCAACAGTGAAGAAACTTCTCATGCAAGGAAGCTCACCTATAAAATGGGCATTCAAAGGATGAAAAAGATATCGGCAATTCGGCAAAAATATCAGCAAGCTTCTCCAACACCTTTTAAGTTCCTCAGCGCCTTCTTCTTCATCTCCATCCTTCCTCACCATCTCATCCTCTCCCATCCGTCTTGCCTGGTTTATGCCTACTGATCAGACCACCAACAACTTATAGTTCTTCACCATCTATATGTATAATTAAGTGTGCCTGAAAGTATTTCCTTTTGTATTTTCTTCTTCTTCTACTTTAGCTTTGTGACAGTAGTAGTAGTTTGCAACTTAATCTTGGAGGATTGAGTTACACACTACTACTACTATCACAAAGCTGGAGCAGAAGTAGAAGAAAATACAAAGAAAAATACACTCAGGCACACTTAATTATACATATAGGTGGTGGAGAACTACAAATTGTTGGTAGTCTGATCGGCAGGCATAAACCAGGAAAGACGGATGGAAGAGGATGAGAGGGTGTGGGAGGATGGAGATGAAGAAGAAGGCGTTGAGGAACTTAAAAGAGATTGGAGAAGCTTGCTAATATTTTTGCTGAATTGCCGATGTCCTCCTCATCCTTCGGAAGCCCTCTTTTATAGACGACCTTCCTTGCATGAGAAGCCTCTTGAGAATCTTGCTGTAGAAGCCTTGTCATGAGTCTTCACTGTTCATTGTTGATGTCTTGTCTCGAATCTAAACTGTTGATGTCAGGAATTTTTACTGTGGAAGTCTTTGTCATGAATCTGCACTGTTGATATCAGGAATCATGCTGTAGTTGATGTCAGGAGCCGGATGCTTTTGTTGAACAAAGGCTTTCTTTTGATGAAACCTCTTGATGGGGCCCGTAAATCTAATCTTTCTTTTTTTTTTTTGGATATATTAGGCTTCCCTTGTCTTTATGTTGTAGAGAATCTATGATGTCTTTTGATTCCTTTCTTGTGAAGCTATGTTGTAGAGAATCTATGATGTCTTTTGATTCCTTTCTTGTGAAGCCTTATCTTGGAGGATCCGATGCTTAGATTAATAAGAGTTTTTTTTTTGAAAAAGTCTCTTGAGTCCTGACTAGTCGCTCATATTGTCTAGATTTTGTATGCCTTCATCTCCCATGTGTCTTAGTAGATCTGATGGTGTGTATTTTTCTGCCCATTATGCCATGTCTTACTGAAGTATTCAGCCTTCAACCATTTTCTTTTGTCTATAATATTGAATTAATTCTTCATGGGCTAACCTGATAAATTTTGGGACTTTACAATTAATTTCTTTGTCTACATAAACTATGTAAATTTCCGTTTCTGTGGCTAATCTGAATCTATTTCCACTGTATTTTTGCCAGTTGAATTCATACGCTATACTTTTTGCTCTCCAGTGTTTGATTTTTCTTGGGATCTCTCTGTCTCAAATTACCCCCTCTTTCTTCTCTATCTGGATGTAGGGGATGGGCTACTCTGTGTATAATCCATGCACTATGCTTTGTAGCGTACCATACTCCTATTATGTATTCTTCTATTATGGAATCAAATTTTATCTTGAGCTGTGGCCTTTTTCCTATGAAAGCTTCTGAAACTTGAAATGCTAAAGAATCTGGGACTAATTCTGCATGATCTGGATGGCTAATGATTATTTGTGAAACAAATCCGATATCTACGAAGTCTTTCCAACTATAATTTGTTCCATGGAGTTTTTCCGTCTTTATTTGCCCTAATTGAATATTTAGTCTGTAGATGCTATAGGCTAACTCACATTGACATTTTGGTTGTGAGAGGTCCACGATGTTGCAGATATTATTATTGATCATCTATCGGTGTTGGCATAATATATCACCTAGCCTACAGATACTCATCTGCATCGTCTTTTCCCTTTTTGGATTTCTTTGAGTATCTGTTGCATGTCTTTGGCTTTTCGATAGAAATTGTCCTGAACTCTCTGGTGAATCTTCTATCTGATATCTTCTGGAAGAAAAGATAATTCATCATTTGTTTTAAAAAACAGTCTGGCTTGCATGGCTTCCGTATCTCTCATATTTTGGAGGCTCTCTTTTCTATTTTTTACACTTGATTCTGTTTCACTCTTATTTGTGAGGCACTCCTTTTTTTCTTTTTCTCTCATATTTTTGAGGCACTCTTTTTCTTTCTGCAAGCTTACAGTTAACTGTGTTTGTTGACAGAGATCTTCAACCAATCTTTTCTTTTGTATTTTTAGATTTTTAATGTGCTTCATAATAACTTGACAATCTCTATACTCTATTGATAATTCTAGCTTACTTGTACTCTGTTAACTTTCTTGTGGCATAAATTCTTTAAAGCTTTCGTCGAAATGCCAGTAGGTTGGAATATTATTTTTTGCATATTCTATGGCTTTTATAACATTATAAAAACCTCTAAACACTGGATTATCAAAGTTTGAGACTAATCTTCTAACTGTAGTCCAATTTTTGTAAATTCCTACTTGATGACCTCTAAGTATGGCATAGCATATAAAACTCCGTGACTGGGGTGTCTACTCTTAAAATAATAAGCTAATGCTTTGATTACTTTAACCTTCTCTTTTGGCTGATCTAGTCTTAGATTCCACAAATTATCTAATAGACATTGTTGCACTAAATCAACCTGAAATTCAGTGATTCTGAATGACTCTTTACTCTGAGTGGCATATGCTTGAGATATATATTTTCAAATCTCATGAACTCTCTGGAATTCATCTGCAAATTTAAACACCAAAGAATTAGCCTAGATAATTTTTTTGTAATTACATGCTCAAATTTTGGTCCGTATTTAGATCCTATAAATTTTATCCATTCACATAATTTCTTTTTCTTTAATTTGAATACTAATTTATTAATTGTTATACAGTATAGTATATGCATTGGTTATTCCTGGAATTTTACGATCGAATTCTCTGTTTGCACACCTAATTGTTCTTTTTGTCTTTATTTTTTTTTGTTGAGAAGCTCTATACTATGACCTAAGGACTCTGTACCGTTTTTGTTTGATCCTATTATTCTTTTTTCTAATAATCTTCTTAATTTTTTATGGAAAAAATATTCATTATGTGTCTTTGTGTATAAATTTTCTTTCATGATTTGTTTAAGGTGAAAAATATCTTTAGTCTTTTGTAGCATATTTCTTTGAAGGGTTCCTATTATGTGATTTGCAAATCTTTTCTCATCCTGTGTTTCTTTATTCTTTGTTAGTATTATGACCTTTTGCCCAATCTTAAAGTATTTATTAGATAGTTTTAGATGGACTTTATTCTGTGGTATACTCTTTGAATTATTATCCCTTGTATTTCTGTTTATTTGTAAACTATTCGAGTTACTTGGTGTTTTAAACATTTTCCTAACATATATCAACCATTTGTTAGGTCTGATATTCTCTTTTGGTTCTGTTCTATACTCATCACCTGTAGTCATTCTACTCTTGTTTTGATTTTCAATTAAGTTGTATATCCCAGGGTCAAACCTAAAATAGTGTAGCAAATCTTTATACTGGAGGTATGTCTCTTATATCCTATTGGCCAAATAGTCTTTTTCTTGAGTAGTGCTATTTTGATCCCTATACAACTCTTTCCAGTAATTAATCATCTCAAGTATCGAGTTGTATTCTTGTCTGGAGTATTTTTTTTTTGTTTGCATCATGTCAATTGGTTGTCTTGAATTAGTTCCTAGTCTACCAATAAGATCTATCCTTCCTACTGCTTCCTTTATCTCTTAAACTAGTTCATCGTTTCCTGTCGTACACCGCTTTTTACCGTTAGTGGGTTCTTCGGAGTTTAAGATAACCTCTTCAACTGTTCTTTCTACCTTATCAATATCATTTTGGCAGTTATTCTCTATTGGTTTAGTTTGCAAAATATTTTTAATGTTGCCTTCCTTCATTTTTTTCTTTATGCTTAGTTATACTGTTTGCTGCTTTTGTTGTTTCTTCTTCACTACCTTCTCTTTTAATTACTGGAATATTATTATTATTTTCCTTTTTGTCTTCTTTATTTTTGTCTAGCGTATCGGGTTTAACTTTTTCTTGATTAGGCTTATATCCAAAATGACTTTGTAGGCCCTTAAATTTTTTATAGATTTCTTTGAGTTTTTGGATCAGATTTTTTTTTGCTTCTAAAGTTAGGTTGGGACTTTTATCATGTTCTTTTAATATTTCTATTCGGGGAACTACCTCATCAATTATTTTTGGAATATCTTGGGGTGTTCATCATATCATATATATCATTATACATGGTGTCGTATTTACTACAACTTGCTCTACATATCTCGCAATTGCACAATATACTGGTAGCCATCAAAGATGTCGGTGGATAATTAGCTCTGAGTAGCCTATGGTGCCTAAAACCGTCTCCTAAGGATCACCCTATAAACACCTATCCGCGGCAATAAAGAGATTACTTTAGGAATCTGGGCTTTAAGATTACTCAGTTCTAGTAATGGACACTTAGAGCGTAAGTAGGACAGTATTGATACTGGTTGTGAGAAAATATAGGTCAAAATTATTGTCTATTTGATACCATATATAAGTGCTATGTATGCAATAAATCCTTCCCCAATTTTTTCCTAATTTTTCTGATTTTTACTTGATTTTTTCGGATTTTGCTACAGTGATTTTCTAATTTTCGGAGGATTTTTGCTACAGTAATTTTGCTACAGTAACTTTTTATGAATTTTTCTACGAATTCTCTACAATATATAACAAACAAAGAGATTTATCCAACACACAGAAACAAATACAGATAGCTTTAAAAAATTTCTGAAACATACAGTACATACCAGAACAGTAGCCATTACACCGGAGACTCTTTGTACAGACTGCGGACCCCTACCACCTAAAAGGAACGTCCCCCCGGGATCTGATATCAGGATTAAATTACACACTACTATTACTGTCACAAAGCTGAAGCAGAACAAGAAAATACAAAGGGAAATACACTCAGTCATACTTAATCATACATATAGGTGGTAGAGAATTACAAGTTGTTGGTGGCCTGATCGGCAGGCATAAACCAGGCAAGACGTATGGGTGAAGATGAGAGGGTGTGGGAGGATGGAGATGAATAAAAAGGCGTTGAGGAACTTAAAAGGGGTTGAAGAAACTTGCTGATATTTTTGCCGAATTGCCGATGTCCTCCTCATCCTTCGGAAGCCCTCTTTTATAGACGACCTTCCTTGCATGAGAAGCCTCTTGAGAATGTTGCTGTAGAAACCTTGTCATGAGTCTTCACTGTTCACTGTTGATGTCTTGTCTCGAATATGAATTGTTGATGTCAGGAATTTTTACTGTGGAAGTCTTTGCCACGAATCTGCACTGTTGATGCCAGGAATCATGCTGTAGTTGATGTCAGGAGCCGGATGCTTTTGTTGAACAAAGGCTTTCTTTTGATGAAACCTCTTGATAGGGCCCGTAAATCTAATCTTTCTTTTTTTCTTTTGGATATATTAGGCTCCCCTTGTCTTTATGTTGTAGAGAATCTATGATGTCTTTTGATTCCTCTCTTATGAAGCTATGTTGTAGAGAATCTATGATGTCTTTTGATTCCTTTCTTGTGAAACCTTATCTTGGAGGATCCGATGCTTAGATTAATGAGAGTTTTTTTTTAAAAAGTCTCTTGAGTCCTGACTAGTCGCTCATATTGTCAAGATTTTGTATGCCTTCATCTCCCATGTGTCTTAGAGATCTGATGGTGTGTATTCTTCTGCCCATTCTGCCATGTCTTGCTGAAGTATTCTGTCTTCTACTATTTTCTTTTATCTATAATATAGAATTAATTCTTCATGGGCTGACCTGATAAATTTTGGGACTTTACAATTAATTTCTTTGCCTACATACACTCTGTAAATTTCCGTTTCAGTGGCTAATCTGAATCTATTTCCACTGTATTTTTGCCAGTTGAATTCATACGCTATGCTTTTTGCTCTCCAGTTTCTGATTTGTCTTGGGATCTCTCTGCCTCAAATTACCCCCTCTTTCTTCTCTATCTGGATGTAGGGGATGGGCTAGTCTGTGTGTAATCCATGCACTGTTCTTTGTAGCATACCATACTCCTGTTATGTATTCTTCTATTATGGAATCAAATTCTATTTTGAGCTGTGGCCTTTTTCCTATGAAAGCTTCTGAAACTTAAAATGCTAAAGAATTTGGGAATAATTATGCATGATCTGGATGGCTAATGATTATTTGTGAAACAAATCCTATATCTAAGAAGTCTTTCCAACTATAATCTGTTCCATGGAGTTTTTTCGTCTTTATTTGCCCGAATTGAATATTTAGTCTGTAAATGCTATAGGCTAACTCACATTGACATTTTGGCTGTGAGAGGTCCATGATGCTGCAGATATTATTGTTGATGCATTTATCGGTATTGGCATAATATATCACCTGGTCTATAGATACTCCTCTGCATCTTCTTTCTCCTTTTTGGATTTCTTTGAGTATCTGTTGCATGTCTTTGGCTTTTCGATAGAAATTGTCCTGAACTCTCTGGTGAATCTTCTATCTGATATCTTTTGGAAGAAAAGATAATTCATCATTTGTTTTAAAAAACAGTCTGGCTTGCATGGCTTCCGTATCTCTCATATTTTGGAGGCTCTATTTTCTATTTTTTACACTTGATTTTGTTTCACTCTTATTTGTGAGGCACTCCTTTTTTTCTTTTTCTCTCGTATTTTTGAGGCACTCTTTTTCTTTCTGCAAGCTTACAGTTAACTGTGTTTGTTGACAGAGATCTTCAACCAATCTTTTCTTTTGTATTTTTAGATTTTTAAAGTGCTTCATAATAACTTGACAATCTCTACACTCTGTTGATAATTCTAGCTTACTTGTACTCTGTTGACTTTCTTGTGGCATATATTCTTTATGGATTTCGTCGAAATGCCAGGAGGTAGGAATATTATTTTTTGCATATTCTATGGCTTCTTTAACATTATAAAAACTTCTAAACACTGGATTATCAAATTTTGAGACTAATCTTCTAACTGTATTCCAATTTTTGTAAATTCCTACTTGATGACCTCTAAGTATGACGTAGCATATGAAACTCTGTGACTGGGGTGTCTGGATAATACCTTTAAAATAATAAGCTAATTCTTTGATTACTTTAACCTTCTCTTTTGGCTGATCTAGTCTTAGATTCCACAAATTATCTAATAGACATTATTGCACCAAATCTACCTGAAATTCAGTGATTCTGAATGACTCTTTACTCTGAGTGGCATACTGCTTGAGATATATATCTCCAAATCTCATGAACTCTCTGGAATTCTTCTGCAAATTTAAACACCAAAGAATTAGTCTAGATAAATTTTTTTGGTAATTACATACTCAAATTTTTGTCGTATTTAGGTCCTATAAACTTTGTCCATTCACATAATTTCTTTTTCTTTAATTTGAATACTAATTTATTAATTTCTATACAGTATAGTCGATATGCATTGATTATTCCTGGAATTTTACGATCGAATTCTCTGTTTGCACACCTAGTTGTTCTTTTTGTCTTTATTCTTTCTTTTTTGGGAAGCTCTATTCTATGACCTAAGGACTCTGTACCGTTTTTGTTTGATCCTATTATTCTTTTTTCTAATAATCTTCTTAATTTTCTATGTAAAAAATATTCATTATGTGTCTTTGTGTATAAATTTTCTTCCATGATTTGTTTAAGGTGACAAATATCTTTAGTCCTTTGTAGCGTATTTCCTTGAAATGTTCTTATTATGTGATTTGCAAATCTTTTCCCATCCTGTGTTTCTTTATTCTTTGTGAGTATTATGACCTTTTGCCTAATCTTAAAGTATTTATTAGATAGTTTTAGATGTATTTTATTCTGTGGTATACTCTTTGAACTATTATCCCTTGTATTTCTCCTTATTTGTAAACTATTCGAGTTACTTGGTGTTTTAAACATTTTCCTAACATATATCAACCTTTTGTTAGGTCTGACATTCTCTTTTGATTGTGTTATATACTCATCACTTTTAGTCATTCTACTCTTGTTTTGATTTTCGATTAAGTTGTATATCCCAGAGTCAAATCTAAAATAGTATAGCAAATCTTTATGCTGGATGTATGTCTCTCTTATCCTATTGGCCAAATAGTCTTTTTCTTGAGTAGTGCTATTTTGATCCCTACACAACTCTTTCCAGCAATTAATAATCTCAAGTATCGAGTTGTATTCTTGTCTGGAGTATATTTTCTTGGTTTGCATCGTGTCAATTGGGTGTCTTGGACTAGTTCCTAGTCTACCATTATGATCTATCGTTCCTATTGCTTCCTTTATCTCTTGAACTATTTCATCGTTTCCTATCGTACACCTCTTTTTCCCGTTAGGGGGTTTTTCGGAGTTTAAGACAACCTCTTCAACTGTTCTTTCTACATTATCAATATCATTTTGGCAGTTATTCTCTATTAGTTTAGTTTGCAAAATATTTTTAGTATTGCCTTCCTTTATTTTTTCTTTATGCTTAGTTATACTGTTTGCTGCTTTTGTTGTTTCTTCTTCACTACCTTCTCCTTTTATTACTGGAATATTATTATTATTTTCCTTTTTGTCTTCTTTAGTTTTGTCTAGGGTGTCGGGTTTAACTTTTTCTTGATTAGACTTATATCCAAAATGACTTGGTAGGCCCTTAAATTTTTTATAGATTTCTTTGAGTTGTTGGGTCAGATCTATTTTAGCTTCTAAAGTTAGGTTGGGACTTTTATCCTGTTCTTTTAATCTTTCTATTCAGAGAACTAGCTCATAAACATTTTTTTGAATATCTTGGGGTGTTCATCATATCATATATATCATTATACATGGTGTCGTATTTACTACAACTTGCTCTACATATCTCGCAATTGCACAATATGCCAGTAGCCATCTAAGATGTCGGTGGATAGCTCTGAGTAGTGTATGGTGCCTAAAACCGTCTCCTAAGGATCACCCTACAAACGCCTATCCGCAGCAACAAAGGGATTAGTTTAGAAATCTGGGTTTTAAGGTTACTCAATTCCAGTAAGTGACACTTAGAGTGTAATTAGGACAGTATTGATACAGGTTGTGAGAAAATATAGGTCAAAATTATAGTCTATTTGATACCATATAAGTGCTATATGTGCTATAAATCCTTCCGCAATTTTTTCCTAATTTTTCTGATTTTTACTTGATTTTTTCTACAAATTCTCTACAATATAAAATAAACATAGAGATTTAACACATAGAAACAAATACAGATAGCTTAAAAACTTCAGAAATAAACAGTACATACTGGAACAATAGCCATCACACCGGAGACTCTTTGTATAGACTGCAGACCCCTACCGCTCAAAAGGAACGTCCCCCCGGGCTCTGATACCAGGATTAAGTTACATTATTACTACTACTGTCACAAAGCTGAAGCATAAGACGAAGAAAATACAAAGAGAAATACTCTCAGGCACACTTAATTATACATATAGGTGGCGGAGAACTACAAGTTGTTGGTGATCTGATCGGCAGGCATAAACCAGGCAAGACGGAAGGGAGAGGATGAGAGGGTGAGGGAGGACGGAGATGAAGAAGAAGGCGTTGAGGAACTAAAAAGGTTTTGGAGGAATCTTGCTGGTGTTTTTACCGAATTGCCGATGTCCTTCTCATCCTTTGGAAGCCCTCATTTATAGACGACCTTCCTTGCATGAGAAGCCTCTTGAGAATCTTTCTGTAGAAGCCTTGTCATGAGTCTTCACTGTTTACTGTTGATGTCTTGTCTCGAATCTGCACTATTGATATCTGGAATTTTTACTGTAGAAGTTTTTGTCACGAATCTGCACTGTTGATATCAGGAATCATGCTGTAGTTGATGTCAGGAGCCGGATGCTTTTGTTGAGCAAAGGCTTGCTTTTGATGAAACCTCTTGATGGGGCCCGTAAATCTAATCTTTCCTTTTTTCTTTTGGATATATTAGGCTCCCCATGTCTTTATGTTGTAGAGAATCTATGATGTCTTTTGATTCCTTTCTTGTGAAGCTATGTTGTAGAGAATCTATGATGTCTTTTGATTCCTTTCTTGTAAAGCCTTATCTTGGAGGATCCAATGCTTAGATTAATGAGAATTTTTTTAAAAAAAGTCTCTTGAGTCCTGACAAGTCGCTCATGTTGTCGAGATTTTGTATGCCTTCATCTCCCATGTGTCTTAATAGATCTGATGGTGAGTATTCCTCTGCCCTTCTGCCATGTCTTACTAAGTATTCTGCCTTCTACCATTTTCTTTTGTCTATAATATTGAATTAATTCTTTATGGTTGACCTGATAAATTTTAGGACTTTACAATTAATTTCTTTGTCTACATAGACTTTGTAAATTTCAGTTTCTGTGGCAAATCTGAATCTATTTCCACTGTATTTTTGCCAGTTGAATTCATACGCTATGGTTTTTGCTCTCCAGCGTCTGATTTGTCTTAGGATCTCTCTGTCACAAATTACCCCTCTTTCTTCTCTATATGGATATAGGGGATGTACTAGTCTGTGTGTAATCCATGCACTGTGCTTTGTAGGATACCATACTCCTGTTATGTATTTTGCTATTATGGAATCAAATTCTATCTTGAGCTGTGGCCTTTTTCCTATGAAAGCTTCTGAAACTGAAAATACTAAAGAATCTGGGAGTAATTCTGCATGATCTGGATGGCTAATGATTATTTGTGAAACAAATCCCATATCTAAGAAGTCTTTCCAACTATAATCTGTTCCATGGAGTTTTTCCGTCTTTATTTGCCCTAATTGAATATTTAGTCTGCAGATGCTATAGGCTAACTCACATTGACATTTTGGTTGTGAGAGGTCCATGATGTTGCAGATATTATTGTTGATGCATCTATCGGTATTGGCATAATATATCACCTGGTCTACAGATACTCCTCTGCATCTTCTTTCCCCTTTTCGGATTTCTTTGAGTAGCTGTTGTATGTCTTTGGCTTTTCGATAAAAATTGTCCTGAGCTTTTTGGTGAATGTTCTGTCTGATATCTTCTGGAAGAAAAGATAATTCATCATTTGTTTTAAAAAACAGTCTGGCTTGCATGGCTTCCGTATCTCATATTTTGGAGGCTCTTTTTTCTATTTTTACACTTGATTCTGTTTCACTCTTATTTGTGAGGCACTACTTTCTTTCTTTTTCTCTCGTTATTTTGAGGCACTCTTTTTCTTTCTGCAAACTCACAACTAACTATGTTTGTTGACAGAGATCTTCAACCAATCTTTCCTTTTGCATTTTTAGATTTTTAAAGTGCTTCATAATAACATGACAATCTTTACACTTTGTTGATAATTCTAACTTACTTGTACTCTGTTGATTTTCTTGTGGCATAAATTCTTTAAGGCCTTCATCGAAATTCCAGGAGGTTGGAATATTATTTTTTGCATATTCTATAGCTTCTTTAACATTATAAAAATCTCTAAACACTGGATTATCAAAGTTTGAGACTAATCTTCTAACTGTATTCCAATTTTTGTAAATTCCTACTTGATGACCTCTAAGTATGACGTAGCATATAAAACTCCGTGACTGGGGTGTCTGGATAATACCTTTAAAATAATAGGCTAATGCTTTGATTATTTTAACCTTCTCTTTTGGCTGATCTAGTCTTAGATTCCACAAATTATCTAATAAATATTGTTACACTAAATCTACCTGAAATTCAGTGATTCTGAATAATTCTTTACTCTGAGTGGCATACTACTTGAGAAATATATCTCCAAATCTTATGAACTCTCTGGAATTCATCTGCAAATTTAAACACTAAAGAATTAGTCTAGATAATTTTCTTGTAATTACATGCTCCAATTTTAGCCCGTATTTAGGTCCTATAAACTTTATCCATTCACATAATTTTTTTTTCTTTAATTTGAATACTAATTTATTAATTGCTATACAGTATAGTCGATATGCATTGGTTATTCCTAGAATTTTACGATCGAATTCTCTGTTTGCACACCTAATTGTTCTTTTTGTCTTTATTCTTTCTTTGTTGGGAAGCTCTATTCTATGACCTAAGGACACTGTACCGTTTTTGTTTGATCCTATTATTCTTTTTTCTAATAATCTTCTTAATTTTTTATGTAAAAAATATTCATTATGTGTCTTGGTGTATAAATTTTCTTTCATGATTTGTTTAAGGTGAAAAATTTCTTTAGTCCTTTGTAGCATATTTCCTTGAAGGGTTCCTATTATGTGATTTGCAAATCTTTTCTCATCCTGTGTTTCTTTATTCTTTGTGAGTATTATGACCTTTTGCCCAATCTTAAAGTATTTATTACATAGTTTTAGATGGACTTTATTCTGTGGTATCTCTTTGAATAATATCCCGTGTATTTCTCTTTATTTGTAAACTATTCGAGTTACTTGGTGTTTTAAACATTTTCCTAGCATATATCAACCTTTTGTTAGGTCTGACATTCTCTTTTGATTATGTTCTATACTCATCACCTGTAGTCATTCTACTCTTGTTTTGATTTTCAATTAAGTTGTATATCCCAGGGTCAAACCTAAAATAGTGTAGCAAGTCTTTTTGCTGGAGGTATGTCTCTTGTATTCTATTGGCCAAATAGTATTTTTCTTAAGTAGTGCTATTTTAATCCCTATACAACTCCTTCCAGCAATTTATAATCTCAAGTATTAAGTTGTAGTCTTATCTGGAGTATATTTTCTTGGTTTGCATCGTGTCAATTGGTTGTCCTGGACTAGTTCCTAGTCTACCAATATGATCTATCCTTCCTATTGCTTTCTTTATCTCTCGAACTACTTCATCGTTTCCTATCGTACACCTCTTTTTCCCGTTAGGGGGTTCTTCGGAGTTTAAGATAACCTTTTCAACTGTTCTTTCTACATTATCAATATCATTTTAGCAGTTATTCTCTATTGGTTTAGTTTGCAAAATATATTTAATGTTGCCTTCCTTTATTTTTTCTTTATGCTTAGTTATACTGTTTGCTGCTTTTGTTGTTTCTTCTTCACTACCTTCTCCTTTTATTACTGGAATATTATTATTATTTTCCTTTTTGTCTTCTTTAGTTTTGTCTAGGGTATCAGGTTTAACTTTTTCTTGATTAGGCTTATATACAAAATTACTTGGTAGGCCCTTAAATTTTTTATAGATTTCTTTGAGTTGTTGGGTCAGATCTTTTTTAGCTTCTAAAGTTAGGTTGGGACTTTTATCCTGTTCTTTTAATCTTTATATTCGGAGAACTAGCTCATAAATTTTTTTTTTGAATATCTTGGGGTGTTCATCATATCATATATATCATTATATATGGTGTCGTATTTACTACAACTTGCTCAACATATCTCGCAATTACATAATATACCGGTGCCATCTAAGATGTCGGTGGATAACTAGCTCTGAGTAGCCTATGGTGTCTAAAACCGTCTCCTAAGGATCACCCTACAAACGCTTATCCACAGCAAC